>JBBGZY010000682.1:14525000-14746900 GCA_037952925.1 Lithobates clamitans | reverse complement strand
GGCCACCGTGCTGCACCTCAGTTTCGGGGTCTTGGCAATTTCTTATAGCCTAGGCCATCTTTATGTAAAGCAAAAATTATTTTTATCAGATCCTCAGTGAGTTCTTTGCCATGAAGTGCTGTGTTGAACTTCCAGTGACCAGTATAAGAGTGAGAGCGATAACACCAAATTTAACACACCTGCTCCCCATTCACACCTGAGACCTTGTAACACTAATGCCCTGTACACACGGTCGGACATTGGATTTTTTCCGACCGATGTTGGCTCAAATTTGTCTTGCATACACATGGTCACACAAAGTTGTCGGAAAATCTGATCGTTCTGAACGCGGTGACGTAAAACACGTACGTCGGGACTATAAATGGGGCAGTAGCCAATAGCTTCATTTATTCTGAGCATGCGTGGCACTTTGTGCGTCGGATTTGTGTACACACGATCGGAATTTCCGACAACGGATTTTGTTATTCGGAAAATTTTATAGAAAGCTCTCAAAATTTGCGTGTCGGAAACTCCTATGGAAAATGTGTGATGGAGCCTACACACGATCGGAATTTCCGACAAGGTCCTATTACACATTTTCCATCGGAAAATCCTATCGTGTGTACAGGACATAACAAGTCACATGACACTGGGGAGGTTAAATGGTTAATTGTGCCCAATTTGGACATTTTCACTTAGGGTTGTACTCACTTTTGTTGCCAGCAGTTTAGACATTAATGGCTGTGTGTTGAGTTATTTTGAGGGGACAGCAAATTTACACTGTTATAGGGCGTACACACAGTCGGACTTTGTTCGGACATTCCGACAACAAAATCCTAGGATTTTTTCCGACGGATGTTGGCTCAAACTTTTTTTGTCTACACACGGTCGCACAAAGTTGTCTGAATTTCCGATCGCCAACCACGCGGTCACGTACACCACGTACGACGAGACTAGAAAAGGCCGGTTCAGAACCAAGCGCGGCACCCTTTGGGCTCCTTTTGCTAATCTCGTGTTAGTAAAAGTTTGGTGAGAGACGATTCGCGCTTTTTCAGACTCGTGGCTTTCAGATCGTTTTCAGCCGTTCAGTTTGTGCTTGTGGGTTTGTATCTGCTCTTCAGTGCGTGCAGCAAGTTCCGCGTGACTTTAGGTAGTCATTGTATTCTTGTTCGTTCGTTACTGTTTTTCAGGTCGCTCTTCACAGGCCTTGCTGATCTTTAGTGCGTTCTGTTACTTCTTTCTGAGCAGCCGACCGTTTTCTAGCCATGTTTCGTATGCGTACTCCTCGTACAGTTCGTGCTGTGCGGGGGCTTGGTGTTGGGGTCCTGACCTTGACACAAGTCCAGTCCATGAACAGGGTGGGGAGGAGTTCATGGACCAAGAATTGGTTGCTTCAGCGTGACCAGTTCTCTCATATGCCTTTGCTCCGTGAGATCCGTGAGAATAATCCTGATGATTTCAGGAACTTTCTCAGGATGACGGACCCTGTGTTTCACCGTTTGTTGGTTTCGCTGACCCCCTATATCAGCAGGCAGGATACCTGCATGAGGCAAGCCATCACTCCGGAGCAGAGGTTGGTCGCTACCCTGCGGTACTTGGCGACAGGGAGAAGTCTGCAGGACTTGAAGTTCCCGACAGGCATCTCCCCCCAGGCTCTGGGGATCATTATCCCAGAGACCTGTTCTGCCATCATCCAGGTCCTGCAGAAGGAGTATATGAAGGTAAGATTTTTATCCTTTTATATCACATTTTATTGTATTGAATGTTTGCTAATATATTGTATTTCTTTCCTCATTCCATAATTACCATGATTGTAATATGCTGTGAATGTCCCCTTTGTTCTCATGCATGCTGGATTTTTATGTAATTATTATTTTATGTCCTTCATACATATTTGCCCTTTACTAACCTCCCCAGCATGGTCTCTCCTGCCCTATATTCACCTCATGTAGTCACTTAACAATGTATTTTTTCTGCTCCACAGTAGTGCTTTACCCCAAACACCCCCTAAAATGTTTGGAAATGTTATTTTAGATTTAAATTCAGGCAGAGTGGCAGAGGCTTTTTTTTGTGGTGTCCCCAAATAATTTTTAGTAACCCTCCCTCCCCCAACTGCTAAGTCAGCTGATACCAATTCTCTATCCTCAATCATCTATCTGCTGACTTTGCCAAACCCATACACACTATACCCATCTCTTTAGTGCTCAGATTTATGGATGAATTCCCCAAAGCATGTAGTGCAAGGGCCTGCCTGTATACTTTCCAATGGTACTGTTTAAAGTTTTTGTATCCTATTATTATCTTGATAGGTAATAGCAGAATGTCCAAATGTCCTCAAATGTGTACAGTGTGTATTTATATCTTTGTAGTCAGACACTTCTTACCTGTCCAGTGGTCTGCCAATAGTGTAACTAAGGAGGGGCTGTTCACAGTAATACCCATTATTTAGGCATTCATCTCTCAATGAAGTGAAGAGGGTTACCTGTCCAAGATTTACACACACCCCCTATAATGTTTGAAATGGCCCATGAGGGGGGGGGGGGGGAATATGATAGGTGTACCTTATACTTTGGTGTTGTTAAATTCCCCTTAATAAATGCTATCTGGAGCTTGCCCCATAATGTTTGTGTCTAATCTGCTTGCCATTTTTCAGAGTAAAAATAGTAATGTTTATTGTTTTTTCCTCAACAGTTTCCTTCCACGCCACAGGAATGGCAGACTGTGGCCTCCCACTTTGCCCAGCGGTGGGACTTTCCTAACTGCGGAGGGGCAATTGATGGGAAACACGTCCACATCGTCCCACCACCCAACTCAGGGTCGTACTATTATAATTACAAGGGGTTTAATAGTATAGTGATGTTGGCGGTGGTGTCGGCTAATTACGACTTCTTGTATGTGGACGTGGGGAAGAATGGCCGGATGTCCGATGGTGGAGTCATCGCCCAGACGGAGTTCTACAGGCGTCTCCAGAATGGCAGCTTGGACTTGCCAGCTCCAAAGGACAATGTGGAAGGACTCCCATTTGTGTTCGTTGCTGATGAAGCATTTGCACTGGAGGACCACCTGATGCGGCCATTCCCAATGAGGACCCTCACCCCAGAACAGAGGGTTTTTAATTACCGGCTGGCCAGAGCCTGAAGAGTGGTGGAGAACACATTTGGAATCCTGGCCAGCCGTATTTCTGACACCCATCCATATGGCGGAGTATAAACTGAACCATATTATACTGGCGTGCTGTGTTCTCCATAACTTTTTAAGAAAACATTCGGCCAACTATGCTGGCTCAGTTGGGCCTGAGGCCAGAATCCTACATCAAACCACACTGATGGCGCTTGAAAGTGGCCGTCCTGGCTTGCCCTCCCTGAGTGCCTGTGATGTCCGGTTACGCTACCTGGAGTTCTTTGCGGGGAGGGAGGCTATCAATATGCCAGACAATCTGTGAAGCCTTTTTATAATAAAAAAAACAAAAAAATTCTTTGTGGACATTTACTGCTTGTGTTTGTTTTAGCTGACCCTGACAGAAATTTGTTGAGTGCAGAAAATGGCGTGATTGTGTAACCTTAGACAAAGCACTGTTGGCTGTTATTTCCTAAATGCAAAAACACATTTCACTACAAGTGCACTTGCAACTGCACTGAAACTGCACTTGTAGTGCCAAGAGGATTTGCCCTTAGGAAATAACCCACATTTTCTCGGAAAACAACAATTACATCACCCCAAAAGTGTTGTAGCGTTGAGACAATAATCCACACATTCTTGATTAAAAATCTTTTTAATACCTGCACAATCACATGTGCATTTACCAAAGGTTTTTCAAACAAACCAACATGTTTGTTATATAACAATTTTTGTGGTGGCATTATCCAAAATCAAAATGTCCATTTTATAGAAAACATGCCTGTGTAAAACCAACAAGAAAGACACAAATCTTGAACTTACAAACGTCACCTTTGGTAGAACTTGAAGGCAATATCAGACATCAGTATTTAGGAACTGTGTTTGATATTGCATTCAGATGGGGTGAAATCACCCCAGGAAAAGCCAAATTTGGAAGATGCACACAAATTTCACAATGTCAACATGTGCTATCTGCCATCACGGGGCATCAAGGGACGTGTTTTGGGGGAGCAAGCCCTTCCTCTCAGCTACTTTATAATTGAGGAAGGGGTTGCACCCCCAAAACGCGTCCATTGATCTCCCGTGATGGCAGATAGCACATGTTGACACACTGTGTGCATCCTCCAAATTTGGCTTTGGGAAAAATCACAAAAACATTTAGCACATTGTAGCACACAAAAGAAGAAAGTGATTTGGAGGGCTTTAAACTCGCCCCAAAACATCAATGATGTTTTTATATTTTGGAATAACGTCATTGATGTTTTGCTTAATGATTTCCAATTGTAAATTACACCCCATGATCTCCCCAATCAGGATCTGGGCACTTTCGGATGTGAAAGGATCTGGATCCACAACCTCACGATCACCTAAAAAGAGAGGAACCCCCAAAAAAATTAGGTCTAAAAAAAATGCCGCCATCCATCTCTTATTTGAGCCTGTGATTGCAGACACTCACCTGTTGTGGTGACTAGTTCCACCACGTCTTCTTCCTCCTGCTCAGCTTGTGTTGGGGGGATTTCACCTTCTTCCAGAGGTGGGGGGGCTCTGGTCTCCTCGGATGAGGGTTGTCCTCCGAGTCTTTTCTCCCCTATGTAAAACAAAAATGGTATAATTGGCACACAGATATTTGATGGCAGAACGAGAAATAGGAAACATTGCTTGGAAGTGGGGTACAATTTTAGGAGAGTTCCAAGATGTAGCATTTTCAGTGTCCTTTGTCAACATGCAATACTTTACCTGTTTGGTACAAGCTTCACAGATGGAGACCCCCCTATACTATACACTGGAGCACCTGTGTGGCCCCCCTAATAAAAATGGTGTTCTTGTGTCCCACACTAGTGCTCCAGTGTCCAGATGTGAAAACAGCTGCTGAGTGTCCTCTCCTTACACACAATCTAGTTTGCATTTCATTCTAGTAACAAAGCCATCTACACAATCCAATTCTTTGAAGACAAGTATAGGGCATCAAAATGGTGGCCAAATGCATATGGGCTAAACAATGGTATTTTATAGTTGGAACGAAAAATGTTGGATCCGAACGAATAATGTGCCCATGAACATGAAAGTTGCCATTTTAAACTGTACAACAGTTCCTAAAAGCACATGGAGCAGCACGAACGTAATAAACACAAAAAGAATAGGAACACAGCACAACTACTTACTTTTTTGCAGCACTCTCCGGATCTTTCTGTACTGCTCATGTTCTCGTAATTTCAGGTCCGACCACCGCTTCCCGAGCTGATCTTTCGATCGTCGTACCCCGAAATTCCGGTGCAGACTCCTGATCACTTTCGCCATGATCTTGGCCTTTCCTATATTGGGGTTGGGGTAAGGCCCATACTTTCCATCACAGTCGGCCTTCTTCAGGATGTCCACCATTTCCAACATCTCCCCAAAGGACATATTTGAGTCCTTAAATCTCCTTCTGGATCGGGACGTTTCAGGCTCCAGCCTTTCCTCCTCCTCCTCGTTGCTACAATTAGCATGCACCTGCTGTCTATCTGCCATGTGCTCTTCCCCCACTGCGCTGAACGAAAAGGGGCGGGGAATAGACTAGAAAGAACGTCAGGGGCGGGCGGAGTTATACACATGCGCAGTGTGTATAAAGCGTAACACACGTGCGTATTACGTACGATCTGTGAGCGGAGGAAGGAGCATCGGAGACGCCGGTCGTGATAACGAAGGTAAGATCTAAACTTGCACCTATACTGCTTCGAAATGGAAGCCTATATTGTAACAAGATTAGGGGAGTTTGGCCTGACATTAGGGTTTGTCTTGTGTTGTGTCTTGCAGAGAAAATGGATGGGTTCAACGACCACAATTTCCTGCCCCTGTTCATAGACAAGTACAGGGAGCTGCCCTGTCTGTGGCAAGTGAGACACCCCCACTATAATCACAAACAGAAGAGGCAGGCAGCGCTGGAGAAACTGCTGGAGTTGGTGAAGCCGGTGGTCCCCACAGCAACCATCCCCTATTTTAAAAGCCAAAATTGGTGGCCTGAGGATCACATATCTGAGGGAGCGCAAGAAGGTCACAGATTCCCAGAGATCCGGAGCTGCAGCAGATGACGTTTATGTCCCCAGGCTGTGGTACTATGAGAGACTGCGATTTCTGTCAGACCACACTGAAGTCAGGGAATCCCTCTCCACTCTTCCTTCCACGCTTCCTTCCACCCCAGCTGAGGCTTCCGATGTCCAACCTGGGCCTTCTAGCCAGGAAGAAGTGGAGGAGCCCAGCTGGAGTCAGGTATAGCATTGTTCAACATTTTTCTGGTCAATAAATAAATGATGTTTACTAGATGTTATTATTGATCACTAATTGCTGATAAAAAAAGTGTTTTACATATCAATAGACAATAGTTGGCACCCAAAATTGGGACACAAATGAAAAATGCTGGGCTCAGAAGGATAGTCTGTTATATTTGTTAACATTCAATTTGCAACAGTCAGGAGGTGAAAATTGTGTGTGATTGATGAATAAAATACTAAAACTAGGCCCCTTTTTCATACACAGGAAGACCTCAGCCAGGAGGAGGTTGTGGAATGTGGCAGTCAGGAGGAGGCGGGGGTTAGTGGCAGCCAGGAGGAGGCGGGGATTAGTTGCAGCCAGGAGGAGGCGGGGCTAAGTGTCAGCCAAGAGAAGCCAGGGACCAGTCGCAGCCTGACTGAGTCTCAGGTCCCTCCCCTCCGCCTGCCATATAAACGAGCCAGGAAGGCCACTCCGAGTCCCGTGCAGGATTCAGCATTCAGGCTGATCCAGGAGGCTTCTGCGTCCCTCAGAGCCTTACCCACTCCTGAAGAGGCCTTTGCCTGCATGGCTGCCACCAAATTGCAGGGCACGCATGAGGGTCAACGCAGGCTCTGTGAGGACCTGCTTTATAAAGTCCTACATAAGGGGGTGAGTGGGGAACTAACACCCAAGACGGATGTCATTGAGATGGACGATCCTCCTCCTCCTCCTGCTGCCACAACTCCACCACCAGAGCCACAGCGTGGAAGGAAGCATGGAAGGAAGACCAAAGAGTGATGGCCCTGGGTTCAGTCTGGTCTGACAGAAGATGCAGTCTCTCGTATGACCACAGCCTGGGGACACAGATGTCATCTGCTGCTTTCCAGATCTCTGGGACTTCTGGACCAGACTGCCCTCCCTTAGATAAGGACTCTTCAGGCCACCAATTTTGATTAAAAAAAGTTGATGTCTGCCCTGGGGGTCCAAGGCTTCACCCACTTCTGCAGTTTCTCCAGCGTTGCCTCCTTCTTTGTTTAGTTGTGACCCCTTAATAAAATTTTTTAGATAAATTATACTCTCCTGTGTGTGTTTTCATCCAAAAAGGAAAGTTTGTTGGTGACGATTCAGGTACATTTCTAACATAAAATGTGAAATTAACAAGGGACAACAACACCAAACAATCTCCTACAGATTAAATAGAACAACATATCAATGGTGTTGTGGGAACTTGACACAAAAAATACACACAAAAATTTTCGGGAGTACAAATCAAAATTGCAAAAAAAAAAAAAAAATACAAACACAAAAAAAGAATCTACATTAAAGCCAAAAAATATATAAAAAATATACAAAAATATGTTGTTAGATGTGAGAAATCAAAATATATTGAGGGAATCACGATAAATAGTAAAGAAATAAGTTTGTGAGAAGTGTGTGTGAATATGAGCAGCAAAACTAATATATTCTTGTCACATTATAAAGAAGAAGAGAGTGCGCTGTATTAAACCATTTTTAACATTGCAGCGTGACGAAAGTGCTGTATCCATTGCGAACGCTAAGTTTACCAGAACGAGCTGTTCCGTCTTGGAATTTCTTCTGAGCATGCGTGGCACTTTGTGCGTCGGAACAGGCCACACACGGTCGGAATTGACGCGATCGGATTTTGTTGTCGGAAAATTTTATCTCCTGCTCTCCAACTTTGTGTGTCGGAAAATCCGATGGAAAATGTCCGATGTAGCCCACACACGGTCGGAATTTCCGACAACACGCTCCGATCGGACATTTTCCATCGGAAAATCCGACCATGTGTATGGGGCATTATACAAGCTGTACACTCACTATTTTAAGTTGTAGCAAAGTGTAATTTCTTTAGTGTTGTATCTTGAAAAGATATAATAAAATATGCACAAAAATGTGAGGGGTGTACTCACTTTTGTGAGATACTGTATATACAATGCAGAGATTTAACCATTGATTTTTTATTTTATTTTATTTTTTGCGGATTCTCTGTTCTGATAAATAGGAATGAGGTTCAGGTTCCTTGCTACTCTGGGTTTGAGGCAAACTATGCGGATTTGAAATTCCCTGGCTAATTTATGTGCAGATTCTCCAGGAGAATTTTTTTTAAATCCGTAATGCGCTATATGGGTTTGAATGATGGACAGCAAGCTTAGAATAGTAGAATGGCCATTAATAGGGTCTTTTGGACAAGCCACTCCAATCGCTATAAGTGTAGTGCTCACACGCGGAGGGGCCACTGGCATAGCTCTCAACTGTCCCTGATTTTGAGGGACTGTCCCTGATTTGAAATAATGTCCCTCTGTCCCTCTTTCCCCCTCATGTGTCCCTCATTTTGGTTTGATCCATATAGCTGTATATAAAATGCACTTTTTATCTTTAAAAAAGTGTTTCCCAGTGCTAAACCTTTCATCCAAATTCCAAATTGCTGCATTTGTACATTTTAAAAGCCAATATAAAGGAATAGTAGTGGTAAAAAAAGTCCTTGTGGATTTAATTAACCTTTTTTGGGGGTAATTCTTCTATAAGGGGGTGTGACAGTGGGCGTGTCCTATGCCTACATACTTTGTTAGTAGGTGTCCCTCATTCCCATCTCAAAATGTTGGGAGGTGTGGCCACTGAAAATAACTCAGGTCTCCCTTACTTGCACAGAGGCTGTCATGCCCCAAGCACACCGACAAGCACAGGCTCTAGGGGATGTCTTTTTGTAGATTTATTGCAGTCCTTAAACAGGAGAGAGGGATGGGGGTGCAGGATACTCCAAAACACTAGCAGGTAACAATAGGACAAATTCTCAAACACAAATCCTCCGGTAGACAGGATAGCCAGCCAATCTAAGACTCTGCATAAGCAATCCCCAGTCCTTACTGCAACCTCTGGCATTCAAACTCCAAAGCACATGCACACCAGGAGTCTTAGGCAAAGGTCCTACTCACACTGTCCAAGGATAGCTGTCACCCACCCAGCTTCTATGTGAAACTCTTCAATGATAGAAGAAGTCCAGCTTCCATAGGTGATACCTTCCAGCAAATGTCCTTCGGTCTAGCTTAAGGGAAGTTGCTGTAGGGAGACAATAGAGAAAGCTGACAAACTGCATATTAGAGATTAGGGTAAAATAGAAAACTGTACTTGAATTCTGATTGCTAGCCTTTTGGCAACCCTTTTAATTCCTTTTTTTTTCTCTTGATATTGAGGGCTTTTTTTGTCTTTATTTTGTTTATGGTTGATTTGAGGTCAGCCATTATTTTTACTGTCCCATTCATAGGCTACTTTGTTTTTCTGCAAGGCTTCTCATAAGCTAGTGGGGTGTTATTTTGGGGTTTAACTTTATTTGGGGGGTATATTGGCTTTTATTATATGTTGATAGGGTCTTTTTAAAACGTTAAATTGATTTTCCTGTGCTGCAAAGCTTCCCATTAAAAAAGTGATCTTTGTTTTAGGTGATATTTTGGGGTTTTCTTTTTTTTTATTATTATTACATTTTATTACTTTTTCCATATTACATAACAGATGAAAAAGGAACTTTGAATATCATATTATTTTATTATTATAAAAAGTATAACATTAACAACATTTTAAAATTCAACCCCTCTCTCTTCCTTATGCCGCGTACACACGAGCGGACTTTATGGCAGACTTTGCCCGGCGGGCGGGATTTCGTCAGACAATTCGATCGTGTGTGGGCTGCAGCGGACCTTGTTTGCTCAAAAGTTGGACGGACTTAGATTTGAAACATGTTTTAAATCAATCTGTCGAAATCGAGTCCAGTCGAAAAGTCCGCTCGTCTGCATGCTAGTTCGACGGACAAAAAGCCACGCTAGGGCAGCTATTGGCTACTGGCTATCAACTTCCTTGTTTTAGTCACGTCGTACGTCATCACATACGAATACGGTGGATTGTGTGTAGGCAAGTCAGTTTATTCAGAAAGTCCGTCGAAAAGTCCACCGGGCAAAGTCTGCCGTAAAGTCCGACCGTGTGTACGCGGCATTACTCTTTTCCCCTCCCTCCACCTCCCCTCCCCCCTACCCGATACTCTCCTCCCTCTTTCCTTGGTTCTGTCTTTGGTCTCCTTTCTCTTCTTTTTTTCTCCTTTAATATAATCCCCTTATTTCTCCCTGCAGGATCTTCGTATAGTCCTTAGTTCCTTTAAATTCTTTCCACTTCCTCCAGATCTTTTTGAGGTTTTCTGATCGGTCTTCTTCTCTACTACTTAACCACTTCATCCCCGGACCATTTGGCTGGCCAAAGACCAGAGCGTTTTTTGCGATTCAGTACTGCGTTGCTTTAACTGACAATTGCAGACGACTCTTGGGTGTATCGTGTGTTAATTTCACGTTTGAAAATCACCTTAAAACAATGGGCTATTTAAAACATGATCTAATCAATGAATCAATCAATTTTTATTTATATACGGAGTCACTTTATATATATATATATATATATATATATATATATATATATATATATATATATATATATAATTTTGCATTATTAAGGTTTATTGCTAGTATTCACTCACATGAGAGCATAGCGCAACTTAATTAATAACCCTCAGCACTGATGTCAGTATACGCATTGAAAACTTCCAGCACAGGTGTCAGTGCATACAATATTAACCGCTATCACAAGTGTCAGACAGTACTCGCAATTACAACACCCAGCACAGGTGTAACTGCGTGCAGTAACTTCCAGCATTGGTGTCAGAGGATGCCATAATACTGCTAGCACTGCTGTCAGTGGACACAATAATAACCCCCAGCATTGGTGTCACTCAACGCAATAATAATCCCAAGCAGGTGTCATGCATTAACTTTCAGCATTGGTGTCAGTTGATGCCATTATATCCCTAGCACTGGTGTCAGTGGATGCCATAATAACCCCCAGCACAGGTGTCAGTGGACAGGTTATGGTGCTGCTGTTGTATATAAGCCAAACTTATTGTAAAGGAAAACATCAATTTCACAATCAAATATGTGCTGTCAGTGTATGTTTTCACTGAGACCGAGCCTTTAACCACTTCAGCCCCGGGAAAGATTTGGCTGCTAAATGACCAGGCCATTTTTTGCGATACGGCATTGCGTCGTTTTAACTGACAATTGCGCAGTCGTGCAACGTTGTACCCAAACAAATTTGACGTCCTTTTTTTCCCACAAATAGAGCTTTCTTTTGGTGGTATTTGATCATCTCTGCGGTTTTAATTTTTTGCGCTATAAACAAAAAAAGCGCGACAATTTTGAAAAAAAACACAATATTTTGTACTTTTTGCTATAATAAATATCCCCAATCTTTTTTAAAAAAAAGCGAATTTTTTCCTCAGTTTAGGCCGATACGTATTCTTCTACATATTTTTGGTAATAAAAATTGCAATAAGTGTATATTGATTGGTTTGCGCAAAAGTTATAGCGTCTACAAAAAAGGGGATAGATTTAAGGCATTTTTATTTTTTATTTTTTTACTAGTAATGGCAGAAATCTGCGATTTTTATCAAGACTGCGATACAGCTATAAAAATGCACTGATTACTGTATAAATGTCACTGGCAGGGAAGGGGTTAACACTAGGGGGCGATGAAGGGGTTAACTGTGTTCCCTATGTGTGTGTTCTAACTGTAGGGGGATGGGACTGTCTAGGAGGAGAGAGAGGTCGGTGTTCATACTTAGTATGAACACACGATCTGTCTCTACTCCCCTGAAAGAACCAGGATTTGTGTGCTTACACGAGCGATCGCGGGTGCCCGGCGGTCATCGTGCCCTGCTGAGCTCTCGCCCCTAGTGGCCAAAAGGTGAAGCAACATAAGGTAACGTAATTTCGCCAAGTCGTGCCATTCTGCTGCAGTAAAACTGCAGCGGCTGGTCGGCAAGCTGTTAAAAACTGCGCAAAGCTCATTGCCCTAAAATGAGCAGGAGCTTCTTTTGGGCAACAAATGGACATAGGGAAGCCCATTGAAACGAATGGGCTGCCCTTTACGCGATACGCAAAAACGTGTGGAAATCGCGCTTAAAAACCGCGGATGAGGAACCTCGCTCCTGTTACGCAAGATATGAATGGGGCCTAAAATAGCTGGCACACTATTTCAGAGCACAGAAGCTGCTGAGAAGTCTATCTTTTATATTTTTCAAGCACCGGTGCTTCGGAAGGTATGTTTCTTATTTGGGGACCCTTGTCAATCAGGGCCGTCTTTAAGGCAGGGCAAAAGGGGCAGCTGCCCAGGGCCCTGTCATTGCTGTGGGGCCCGAAGCAGCTGCCTCATACTTGCCAACTATCCCAGTTTAAATTCCCTCATCCCTTGAGGTTTTAATCCCGTGCTGTGTCCCAATATCTCAGTGTGAAGTGCTGCTACTAATGCTGCCCAGCTATGCCCTTTTGTTGTGTACAGATGACTCACCTGTAGACCCTGTGTTTACATGTAAATTACCGGCATTCATATGAAAATAGCTGCAGCCGGCGGCATTGATATGTATATCATGCCCCCATGAGGTCATCTCCACAGTAATCTCTAGCAGCTAATCAACAAGCAAAAATCATGTGCAGTTACCTCTAGCAACTAGTCAGTGAGCCGTAATGTGTGCTGTAACCTCTAGCAACCAGTCAGTGAGCGGTAATGATACACTGTAACTTCTGGCAACCAATCGCAATCACTGCCTGATCTGATTCAGTAAACTGATAATGAGTCCAGCTGCTATTTATTGGATGTCTCAGAGCAGGTAGAGAGCGAAACTGCATGGGGGGGGCCCAAGAAAAGTTTTGCCCAGGGTCCAATCAATAATAAAGACGGCCCTGCTGTCAATGTGTAGCTCCAGTATTTCCTGGGTCACTAACTAACACTAAATGCAACCAGTAATGTCAAAGAGAAGTCAGAACTCCTGATCGGTGTCTCTGATGGTACTGAAGTCATATGATCAGTATGACCATAGCTCCCAACTGTCCCTGATTTCGAGGGACTGTCCCTGATTTCGAGGGACTGTCCCTGATTTCGAAGGACTGTCCCTGATGTCCCCCTGTCCCTCTTTTCTGCTCATTTGTCCCTCATTTTAGTCTGATCTATATAGTTGCATATAAAATGCACTTTTTTTCTTTCAAAAAGTGTTTCTCACTCCCAGAGCTAAACCTTTCATCCAAATTCTAAATTGCTGCATTTGTACATTTTAAAAGCCAATATAAAGGAATAGTAGTGGTAAAAAAAAGTCCTTGTGGATTTAATTAACCTTTTTTTTGGTTAATTCTCCTTTAAGGGGGTGTGGCAGGGGGCGTGTCCTATGCCTACATACATTTGTTAGTAGGTGTCCCTTATCCCATGTCAAAATGTTGGGAGGTATGGCATGACAGCCAGGCAACTAGTATTCTCAGAATGAGAGGTCAGCACTGGCAGCCTACGTGTCTATTTCAGTACAGTCTTCCTTTAATTAATCCTTCAACTATTAGCTCTAAAAGGTTGTGTTTCCTAATAAGCAAAAATGCATAAATGTATTGTTTATGCCAGCATTCCTTGCTAATTACACACATGCCATTTGCACCTACATTCTGCAACAATCAAATCTTGACTCCTTTGGAAAAAAATATCCATGTTCAGTGGAAAACCTCTTGGCAAAAATGCTTAATCAGCTTTAATTTGTGAATCGCTCAGCAAATAGCTGATTAGATGGCAATTATCTCCAATAAAAAGCAAACAGTGCTACGTTTGTAATTTCATTGCCATGATCAGAGAAAAAAAAATCGCCCATTTCAAATTATTGGTAAACCGCACTTATTTAAGATGGCTGTGAAAGCTATGACCAAATAGAGCTTGGTTTCTATAATAGCTAGTCATAAAGCGTTCTGAACCTTCAGGCAAGAATTAGTATTAAAAGCTATTATGAGAGTAAGAGTGTTTAGCTTGAATCCCTTTTGACTCCACAGTTTGAGTTAATAAATCTCCATCATGCAATCTTGCTCTGCATAGACAAATGCCTTAAGGAGATGTTGTAGCCTATGATAAAGCACTAACCGTTTTTTTTTTTTACATAGTTGGCACCCTTGGTTACATGTCTATCCTTGGGCAAAGTCATAGAAAAAAAACGCAAGCAATTTGCCTTTGAAGTTTATGTTTTTTTTAGCAAATATATTACCTAAGTGCCCTTAAACTTTCATTTCAATTTGGTCTAAATTTTATAGCAATAAACATGATGGTTTGTGATGTGAACAAGGGAGGTATTGGAAATTTCAATTTGTGCATCATTACAAAGGTCTATCTTTTGAGGACATTTCACAAAGCTTCTTCCTACCCAGTGCTGAATAGCATCGGTGTACCAGATAAGCCCGGCTGGTGTATTTGGGAAAGGGGACTTAATATATTTTATCTATCTATCTACATTCAAATAAAGTGTATGTTGATCTTCTCTCACATCCTTTCCTTGAGACAGTGGTGGAACTACCAAGGTCACAAAGGTGGCACTTGCCACTGGGCCCTGGCATTCTGCCACCATGGGGGGGGCCCACTGGGTGACCACAAGGCTCGGTTCAAACTGCTGCAACTCCAAAATCATGCAACTTGCTTGCAATTTCCTTGCAACTTCCTTCCGACTTGCTTGCGACTTTGGTGACTTAACATTGCAGTCTTTGGCTCTCAAATCACACCAAAGTCACAGAAAAGTGGTGCAGGAACATTTTTGGTTGCTACTGCGACTGGAGCCGCATTGAATGTGTTTTGACTTGTCATGCGAAATTGTGTTGCAGTGCGAACCAGGGCTTATAAAGGACAGGAGTAGAGGGGCCCGGGATCAGAGGGAAGGGCCTTGGGCTGAGAGGGAAGGGCCCCAGGACCAGAGGAAAGGGCCCTGGGACTAATGGAAAGGACCCTGGTGGTCAGGGGGCTTCACAGTTTCTTGCAACAGGGCCCTAAAGGTTCTAGTTACGCCCCTGCCTTGAAACACAACAGAAAATGAGAGAACATTTCTCCAAAGTGAACAGAATTCCCATCTTAGAGAGCTGTCACAGGACCAGGTGTGCCTACTGAAAGATTTTCTCTTATATTTTGCTCTGATAACAGCTAAAAAATTGACGATCACTCTGTCTCTGTGGTAATAGTTATAAAGGCCTGACTCTCTCCAACGGTGACACAGACAGCAAAACTTACAAAAGATCTAACCTTTTCTTACTTTTGCTAAAAATGTTAAAATAAATGCCTTTACGTATATGTTAAAGTGTTTGTAAAGGCATTTTAACAAACATGTCATACTTACCTGCCCTGTGCGATGGTTTTGCTCAGAGCAGCCCCGATCCTCCTCTTCTTGGGTCCCCTGTCGGTGCTCTGAGCCCCTCCCCCTTGCCGAGTGCCCCTATAGCAAGCTTGGTATGGGGGCACTTATGCATGCTCACTCCAGGGCCCTGCTCTCTGTGTCCATAAGAAACAGAGAGTACAGCTCAGCCCCACCCCCGCTCCCTTCTCACTGGCAGTGATTGACAGCAGCGGAAGTCAATGGCTCCTGCTGCTGCATCTCAGTCAATGAGGAGGCAGAGACCTGGGAGAGCCACTGTTCTCATGCAGATTGCTGGATCGAGACCAGGGCTTAAAGTGGAGTTCCATTCAAAAGTGGAAGTTCTGCTTTACTTCCTCCAGTGCCACATTTGGCACCTTTCGGGGGGGTGGGAGAACGAGTACCTGTTTTTGACAGGTACCCTGCCCCATTTCCGGGAGATTGCGCCACGGTGCTGTCCCTCAGAAGTTCAGCCCCCCTCCTCCTTTGCGCATGAGCAGTAGGGAGCTGGCTGTGAAGCCAAAAGTCTTCACTGTCAGTTTCCCTTACCATAATTGGCGGTGGCAGCACCCGTGAGCCAATCCAAAAATCGTCTGGGGTGCCGACATTGCGGGAACCCAGGACAGGTAGGTGTCCTAATAATAAATTTTTTTGTAGGTAGAGCTGGTTTTTTACCTTCATGCATATGTAGCACCCTGATGTTTAGGCAGGGTTGCTCTTAAATTTATCTGCCAAGTGATTGTTGCCTTGGCCAATTGCTAGGAGATCTATTGATTTCACCCTAGTTCTGGAATTGCTGCGCTTCTCTCTTCTGTCTCTGGGTGGCCGGGTATCTGATGACATTGGATGGGACAGGTGCATTGCAAGGACAGATTGGGAATGATTGGGGTGTCTCAGCCAATAGGCGGGGATTTTATTGGGTCCTTTGGCCTGCTGGGAGAGCTTATTTGTTTGGGTAGAGTCGGGTGGTCAGGGTTCTGTGCCACCTGGACAGCTAAGGCTGAGCTCCGGCATGTTCGCACAGCCCACCAGGAAGTCGGGACTGCACTACACTAATCACAAGCAGTGAGACATTGTCCCGATGCGCAGCTCCAGAGATCAGGACAATGTCTTGCTGCCTGTGATTAGCACAGCTCGGTGCTGACTTCCTGGTAGGCTCTGCACGTGGGCTGTGCGAATGCACCAGAGCCCATCCTTATGGACAGCTGTCTGGGTGAACGTATGTCATATTGCTCCGGGCTGCTAGGCCAGAGACCTGAGGCCTTATCCCGGGGACATCTGGCTGCTAGGCTGTCTGAGGGCCTATCGAGAAGCAAGAGAGCAGCATAGGGTTGGGATTGTGGCTTGCAGTCCCACCAGAAGTAACGATTCTGCAGGCCGGAGAACCTGCTCGGAGGTAGAGGTGATCATGTTGCCACTAAGGAACCATCCACCTTATTACCAGAGTCCACTGTGAGTAGCTGAAGCAAGTACCTGAGCAGTATTCTCACCAACCGGGGACGGTGAAGAATTGGGAAACTTCAGCAGAGGTCAAGCCAGGGACCCAGCCAGTGGACGTGATGCTTGTAGAGCATTATTGTGTGTCAAGCCAGGGACCGAGTAGGCCAGTGGGGTGAAGCTTGAAGAGTGTCTGTAAGTGCCAAGCTAGGGACCCAGCAGGGATGCGGGGGTGACGCTTGAAGAAGATACTCAGTGAGAAGATTGGAAGACCTCAGGAGATCCAGTGGCATTGGATCAGCGGGTCTAAGTGATAGACTGGGAGCACAGTTGAGTGAAGATCTAAAAAGGAGATTGTGGAGGAAGTGAAAGAGCTAATTACAACTTTGTTTGAAACTGTTCAAGAGTGTTGCCATCGGAGACAGCGTTTCTACGCATGCAGACATGGTGGCCGGCTGGGTGCTTTTCCCTGCATGGCTGTCTACCTATAGAAGTCTCGGAGTCTGCTAATTAAAGTGGAGTTCCACATAAAAATGGAACTTCCACTTTTCGGAACCCTCCCCCCCCCTCTGGTGTCACATTTGGCACCTTTCAGGGGGGAGGGGGGTGCAGATACCTGTCTAAGACAGGTATTTGCACCCACTTCCGGCACGGGAGTCTACGCCTCTTCCTGTCCCTCTGCGCTGTCTCCTGGGAAACACACAGGTCCCAGGAGATAGTGGGGACCAGTTACGACGTGCAGCGCAACTCGCGCATGCGCAGTAGGGAACCGGGAAATGAAGCCGCAACGCTTCACTTCCTGATTCCCTCACCTAGGATGGCGGCGGCAGCTGCCGAGAGTCGAGCGAGTGATCGGCGTCGGCTGCCGACATCGCTGGACCCTGGGACAGGTAAGTGGCCATTTATTAAAAGTCAGCAGCTGCAGTATTTGTAGCTGCTGGCTTTTAATATTTTTTTTTTAGGTGGACTCCCTCTTTAACTATGCAACTACTAAAGGGTGTCCTGGCCCTAACCCTCTCTCCCACAGTTCTGTTCAAGAGAAAATAAATCTCTTTACATTCAAGAAGTGTCTGGCGCCCATTGATCTACCTTGCATTACACCCACCATGCCTCGTAACCCACTCTACACAGAAGAATGTCAGCTGTCCCTAACTCTGGAGGTCACCATTAGGCCTGGAGAGGCTTGGGACTTGGTTACACATAGAATGCATAAAGGTAAGAAACGTTCAACTTTTAGAACCACTTTAAATAAGAACTTTTAGATTAAATTTCAGAGCTTTGGGGAGGTAAATGCAGTTTGTAAAGTACACTTACCTGTAACTATGGTATCCAACACCAGAATAGCTGCTATAAAAATGTGGCTTTCCCCGCACACATCTTTTTTTCCCGCTCTGCATTATTTTAACATATTTTGCTGTCTTGTAGCCCAGAAGCACACAGGTAGTAGTGAGAGTTGGGTTTTTGCAGCAGCATATTTAAGGATAGATGATACAACAAGCTCAATTCACAGGCTGTTCACTAAATGCATCACAACGTCCAAAAGTGCAAAAGATTTTTTTTTAAATGCTGAACAGCTTGGAGGGGTTCTTTTCTTTTTATGCAACTTTGACGGTGACATAGAAAAACACAATCTCTTTCTATTGCATGATTGGGATATGCCTTCAAGCTTGATGTGGTGTTACGGAACAGTACGATTCTCAAACAGTGCCAGTGAGGCCATATTCTGGCATCACATATTTATCATGTGTAATTGATTTATTAATTTTACATTGAGCTTGGCTTAAATACAGCAGCAGCACCTCAATCGGATTCATTTCAACTTGAAAAAAAAGGCTGTGAGACCTGATTTTTTTTATCCAGTGCAAATAGGTCTGAGTTAGATTGTGGGATTAGCAAACACACCAGTTCTAAAAAGGTATAGAAATGGGTACTCTTGAAAAAAAAAGAAAGATAAATCTCTCTTCATACTAATTGGGCAGTGGCAAAATACAGTAGTTTCATAATATAGTTTGTAAGCTACTTTTTGGGTTTGGTAGAAATTGTCTGGCATCAGAACAGTACAGGAGCATTTGAATAGGTAGCTCTGCAGTGTGGACCCTTTTTAATATATCTTTTGCCAACCGCAGCATTGTGGTCTGTAGCCTCTGCATGCAATGTATTAACTGTGGTAAAAGTAACAGCCATTTAACACATGTATGAGGAAATGCATGACTCTGAAACCTCAGTGGGACAAGTTGGCAGTAAAAGTCACGCAGGTACAAAGAAGCAGCTTTTTTTTAAAAATGAAGCTAATGCACCCTTTTCTTCTTCCATCTCGAGGGCACATATTAGCCAATATTGTTTGGGCTATTAACGTACCCTTTTCTGCTTTCTCTTTCTACTCAAAAGTTCTTTAATTTTTTTTTTTGTTTGACCAAGTTCTTTTTGCTGCAACCCCTCGCATATAATGTAGTGGAAAGTTTCTGCCCATTTTTCTCCTCCTCAACGGCGCACAGCAGCCATTTTTTTCTCTTGCTTATGCACTTTTTTCCTTATTATCTGCAAGAATGCCTATTAACCATTTTTTGCAATACCTAATACAACATGTTCCTCCTATTCCTCAAGAGCGCATAGTAGTCACATTTTTAAAATGCTGCCAATGTGCTCTTTCCCTCTTTCCACCAGGTGCGCATATCAGCCATTGTTATGGACTCCTAATGCAACCTTTTCCTCCTCCACCACCTCTAGGAGGCATTGCTGCCATATTTTTTGGCCTGCTAATGCATCCTTTTCCTTCTCCTCCTCTCCCACATATAGGCTATTTTATATGGACTACCGATGCGGGCTGTTCCTCAAGGGCACATAACAACCATTTTAATTTGGACTGCTAATGGGACTTTTTTGTCACCTGTGCCACCCTACAATGGCAGCAACCAGTTACATCATTTGGATGAGAAGGTCCTGAGCCAGCACCATTGTTTTGTACAGAAGGCCATCCCTGCCTGCCACTTGCATGTATGTGGTATGCCAGAGATAGGATATGAGGAGGAGTGCTGGCATTAAGGAGGAAGGGTTTGGGTGGAGCTTCAAAAATGATGTTTGATCCCCTCTCCAATACAAGGGACATTTTTGGGGTAAAAGTTTTAGGCAGGTTTGAAGAAATGCTGTACATTTAGAATACTTTCAGAAATAGAAGTGTTAATAGTTTATTTTTATCAATGAACACAATGGAAAGTAAATGAGCAGAAGAGAAATCCAAATCAAATCAATATTTGGCGTGACTACCCTTTGCCTTCATAACAGCATCAATTCTTTTATTCTTTTAGGTACACATAGTTTTTGAACTCAGCAGGTAGGTAGTTCCAAACATCTTGGAGAACTAACCACAGATCTTCTGTGGATGTAGGCTGCCTCAAAATCTTCTTTCTCTTCGTGTATTCCCAGACAGACTCGATGATGTTGAGATCAGGGCTCTGTGGGGGCCAAACCATTGCTTCCAGGACTCCTTGTTCTTCATTACGCTGAAGACAGTTCTTAATGACATTGGCTGTATGTTTAGGGTCAGTGTTCTGCTGCACAATAAATTTGGGGTCGATCACATGCCTCCTCGACTGCATGGCACAAGGGATTAATATCTGCCTATATTTCTCAGCACTGAGGACACCATTGATCCTAGCCAAATCTCCAACTCCATTTGCCGAAATGCTGCCCAAAACTTGTAAGGAACCTCCATCATGCTTCACTGTTTCCTGCAGACACTTATTATTGTACCCCTCTCCAGCCCCTTGGGAAGCAAAATGCCTCCTGCTACAGCCAAATATTTTTACATTTTAATTCATAAGTCCAAAGCACCTGCTGCCATTTTTCAGTTTCTATGTTTTCATGCATAAAGTCATTTAATTTTGTTTACATGTGGAAGGTATGGCTTTTTGGCTGCAATTCTTCCATGAAGACCAGTTCTGGCCAGACCTCCCCGACAGTAGATGGTTGTACCTGGGTCCCACTGGTTCTCTGGGCTCTTGCTATAGGCATGAATGGTCGCATTCATTTACCATTTTTTCGTAGCCTGTGAGGCAACCCACAGGCATGGATAACGCACAGGATAAGTTAATTTTAAAAAGTATGTAGCTGACAGCGGACTGCAGTTATCTTGCACTGCTGACTTTCCCTCTCCCTCTTGGACTGTCTCTGTGTTCCTCTAGTGCTGGGCTCAGATTACATGCATCATCTTCCTGAGCCAAGCAGAGAGCATTGTGGGAACTGTAGTCTCCTGAACAGACATCCTTGATCTGCAGAACTATCCCTGGACTACATCTCCCAGCAAGCTGTGTGCTCCAAGGAAATAACTCTGGGAGAGGCTATAAAGGGGTCAGCAGACCAGGCCCAAGCTCTCTTGCTTCATGCCCATGAAGTAGACACCTATCCGCTGCTGTGCGAGAGGATTGTGGCCCAGCCCCGACCCAGGCGGGTCCAACGCCGCTTCTTACATGAGGGGCACCACCGCAGGGTCGCTGTAAATAGCAGGATCAGACGGCTCATGGTCCCAGCAGCCAGACTGTCATCTACGCCCGTTCTGCAAAAGGAAGAATTGACTTGGATCACTTTTCAGGAGGTTCCTACATTGTTCTCTAGTTTGGTGAGAGGGCATCTGCCTACCAATTCAGTCCCTGCCACCATTATATTTTACAGGACACTGTATATAGACACCCTACACCTGGCATTGCTTTAAGGATTACTGCTGGCCAGGTTCAGCTGCTTTGCCTTGACTACATATCACTGTACCACACTCAGAATTCTTGTTCTTTGAGCTCCAACTTGCCGGTGAAGATCATTGCAAGGACTTTCATCCTGGACACTGCTATTCTGTTGCTATTTAAAGGGACACACCACTAATGCCTATATTACCTTTTCTCTCATTAGGTTTAAAGGTATAATAGGCTGGCCTGGGGTTCCCCTTTAGCAGTAGTATTATAGACAGCAACCAGTAGTCTTTCTTAGAGATCCATTCATTTTTTTGTCTGTTCTGTGTACATTGATGTTCTATATCTGTGATTTCACACTGTCATTTAATTGACTTAGGGGACCTTTTCAACTGAGTCTTGGCTGTTTATCCAGGACTTGGCTGACTAATACCCTGTTTCAAGACTCTTCTCTTGAAAAAGTAAAACCAGAGAGAGCTAATCAATCTGCATTGTGTCAGTGTGTTATTTAAAGGTATATAGAACATGTCTGAACCTAGAGTGTCAGTAGGGCTGGAAAGTTCACAGGGTCAAGGTGGCGCAGATGAACATGCAATTCTAAGCAACCCCCAAGGGTGCAGTGCTACAAGTATTAAATAATACTAATCCAGAACTGTTATATTTAACACCCAACTTCACTTTCTTGCATTATGACATCCTGAAAGTGTCTTGTACAGAACACTGTGTACAAAACTGCCCCAGAAATCTCGAATCTTGCATTTTTCTTTAACAAAAATGAAGTTTTGCTATAAATGGTACATTTTCATGTCTGACTAGCATATACCTTTTAAAATAATACAAAATGTTGGAGACACGTTTAAAGGTTTGTGATTTGGGTGTTAGATGTTATATGTATGTGTTTATGTGTGGGTATACGCTTGCTTTTTCTTGCAGGGATTGAAGGCACTGTCAAAAAATCTCCTGATAATAGAATATAGCCACAATAAAATTGAATGATATTTCTCTTCTGTGGAAATTGATTCTGCCAGGGAGCAAACATGAAATAGGTCGCAACACCAAAAGAAGTAATTGGCTTATATCAAAATATAACTTTCTTTTTAGAATGCAATCATGTTGCATGAAATTATGATTCTACTGTATATTGAGTTACTGCAGAATATTTATTTACTATGTGAATGTTTTGATCACATACAGATACACAATTTCTTCTCATTATGATAATCCCTGTACTACATCACATAAATTTTAGACACTCCAGACACTCAGGAACAATGCTGAGAGAATGACATGAGGCAGTAAATAGAAAACTTCCTTCTGCATAAAGAGAGCACACCATGAGGCAAGCTAATAAATCTTAACACAAAGCATGTCTGTGTGATAGCTATGTTTTTATGCATGCTGGTTGGGATTTTCAGTATGTTACAATGAATGATTTTTGCACCAAACATCCCATTTCCGTACACCCTACCTAAGTACTCCTCTTAAAAGCCCTTGGCCCCAATGCAATGGATGGGCTCTTAGGAGGACTTATATATATTGCAAATATCAACATGCCTTGATGGGTGGATGTCAGCCTGGGAAGTTAGATGTTTCTAGGAAGACTATATTTGCATGTTGACTTCCCAAGTTAACACCCACATGCTGCGTCTTCATTATTGAGAGAACTAAGATCCAATAGGTGAAAAAGGTTCAACCAAGGACAGTAATGCTTGTGAGAAAAAAGCTAAATGATGCTAGGAAGTGTGGCAGGCTCTATCTGTCTTGCTTTGGCTTCTAATGCATAGTGTGAGAAGCAACCTAAGCCTGGCCATGTTTGGTTGAACCAGTTTAAAGCGGAGTTTCACCCAAAAGAGGAACTTACGCTCATTTATCTCCTCTCCCCCTCCGGTGCCACAAAGGCATCCTGTTCCCACTTCCCGAAGTGCGGGCCGTGGCCCGCGATTCCACCGCGGGGCTCTCTCCTCCTCCCTCCTCTCCCTGTCGCCGGGCCAGTAGGAGAGAGGAACAGGGCCTCGCACATGCGCAGTAGGGTTCCCAGCGTGAAGCCATAAGGCTACACTGCCGGATACCCTTACCCGCAATGGCGGTGGCAGCACCCAACAGCTGATGGAAACATCAGCTGCGGTGCCGACTTTGCGGGACTCCAGGACAGGTATGTGTAGCTGCTGGCTTGTAATTTTTTTTTGTTGGGACGGAATACCGCTTTAAGTTTGGTTGAAATAGGCACATTCAGGAAGATTTTCCATGTAATGTTTGTCTATCGTTCTCTGTCTTTCTGTAGGCTGGAACACTAGAGGGTGTAATACATCAACTGCATACTAAGAGCAAATGGAGTCCAAGCTACAACCCTAATCATCATAGGAAAGGGCTGGGAATCTTTTGCCTGGGGTCCAAATACAAACAAGCGGCTCCTTTATAATGTGATAAATTCACATCTTCTAACATCACCTTTCTTTGTGGTTCTTGGCATTTGGTTATATGCTATCTCAAAGCCAGAAAGGGATTTTGAGCTGGAAGACTTTTCTCTGCCAAACATTGTGTTTGTAGGTCTGAATAAGTAACAGGTATCTATAAAAAGTCCAACATGAATGATTAGACATCAGTCGGAGAGGTTCCCCTTTGACTGATGTCTAAATAGTGAAGTATCTCCAATCGGGGCCACCAGTCCAACATATTTTATTTGGCTCGAACCAGGGGGCAAATGCTCACCTATCCCGTACCCTAGTCCCTCAATGATTCACCAATTGATGGAATTTGAAAAGTTATGATTACAGTCTTGCTGGGATGAGCAAAGAAGGTTATAGGGCAGAGGTTACTTAAAGAGCAACTGCAGTCTTCTCACATAATTTGTAATAAAAACATATTTGCCATTCTGAAGCTTCCCTCCAGCCACTTGCATATTATTTTATATATACTGTGATTGTGTACTTGCAAAATACAGGCGGTCCCCGGGTTACAAACATCCGCTTACAAACGACTCCTACTTACAAACAGAGGGAGACAACAGAAGTGAGAGGAAATCTACCCCTAGGAAGGGAAATTCACCCCTGTAATGTTGAATTGCACATTCCAACAACATAATCCATGTTTTTTTTCCGACAGATGTTGGCTCAAACTTGTCTTGCATACACACAGTCACACAAATGTTGTTGGAAATTCCGAACGTCAAAAACGCAGTGACATACAACACGTACGACGAGCCGAGAAAAATTAAGTTCAATAGTCAGTGTGGCTCTTCTGCTTGATTCCGAGCATGCGTGGAATTTTGTGCTTGGAATTGTGAACACACGATGGGAATTTCCGACAACGGATTTTATTGTCGGAAAATTTGAGATCCTGATCTCAAATTTTGTTTGTCGGAAATCCCAATGGAAAATGTCCAATGGAGCCTACACACAGTTGGAATTTCCGACAACAAGCTTCCATCGAACATTTGTTGTTGGAAAATCCGATCGTGTGTATGCGGCATAAGAGTTATTATGGGAAAAAGTGGTCTCCACTGAAGCTTTATCACCAATCCTTGTTTCCACAACAACCCAATATTTTCAAAATACAATTGACATAGGGCTAGTTTACACTTGCTGCAAAACATGGCTTCGGACATGCTTTGTTAAAGCTTTCTGAATGCTAGTCAAAGCCCCTATCACTAAATAAAATGGTTAGCTTATGATCCTGTTTACACCTGCTTTTGCTTGGTGCTTCGATGAGGCTTTGGTGGAGCTTCAGTGGGGCTTCGGTGGGGCTTCGATGAGGCTTCAATAAGGCTTCAATGGGGCTTGAAACGAGCTTTGCCATAGACTTCTATGGAGGCTTTGAAGAGGCGTTGAAACACCACTGAGGCTACATGGGGTCAAATTTTTGAAGCGAAGCTGAAGAAAAGCAAAAGCAAGGTGTAAAGAGGACTGTAAGCTAACCATTTTATTTAGTGACAGGAGCTCTAAAAAAGCCTGTCTGAAGCCTTGTTGAAGCCATAGCAAGTGTAAATGAGCCCATAGGGACAGAAAGTGAGGTGAAATATTCTGAACAGGGACATAGACAGCAAAACAAATGTTACAGGGGTGTTAACCCTTCCCTATGCTATTCAAAAATCGTAAAATTGAATCTTTTGGCTGTAGTCCATCCATTTTAACTGTGGGCAGCTGAAGCTGCTGCCTGTCCCCTTCCTGGATTTACACAGACACACACCTCCAGCTCTGCAGCTCTCATTGGCCCTCTTATGACTCCCCCCTCCTGGCAAACTCTTACGAGAGTGAGAGAGAGCTGTGCATGATGTCATAAGCCTAGGCTTTTTACCAGACAAGAAACAGGAAGTGGGCTTTTTATGGTATTTACTGGCAGAAAATCCAAAGTTAAAACAACAAGGGCAGAAAATGTAATAGATGGAAAGATGAAAAAATGACTGAAGTTACATTTTAAATGGAAAAAATTGAATTTTCCTTTCATCAGTTACATCTGACTGACAACATAATAAAATCCACCGGAGCTGTGTCAAAGCAGTCATTCAACAAAAGTACTTTCTGTAATTTTCTTACTTTCTGATAACCACTAAAGGGAGAACTTACAAATGTATCTGTAAACAACCCTCATAATAACATTGCATAGAAAAAACATTAAGGTCTCTAATGCCCAAAAGATACAGGCAAAAAATGCGACAGTAATGATTACTTATTTAAATAGACAGTCTGGCTAAAACGTGCATTTAAATGGCCAGTCCACCTAAAACAAATAATTCAGTTATAAGTGGAACCTGATGGCATGAGTCACACACTGGCTTTATATATCTCTTGGAGATCCCGCCCTTAACCTCTCCCTTTATTAGTTCCTGGATTTATTTTTGCCCTGTTTGACATATAGAATTTCCCCACCCAACTTTGTGTGTCACTGCCCTTCCTGTTATATTCTCCTTCATGTAAAATCAATCAAAAATCCAGCAGGGAGTGTTGGAACCTCTCATAAAGGCAACGTCAGATGTGAAGACCCTGGAGCTCAAGAGCAGAACCATCCTTCCAAATAGGGATGAGCTTCGTGTTCGAGTCGAACCCATGTTCGACTCGAACATCGGCTGTTCGACCGTCCGTCGAATTGCGAACGATATGGGCCGTTCGCGCCAAATTCGTGTGGCGCGTCACGGCCCATAATTCACTGCGGCATCGCAGTGCATTGCTGGCTGATGATTGGCCAAGCATGCACTATGACCCGCATGCTTGGCCAATCACAGCGCCGTCAGTAGAGAGAGCTGTAATTGGCCAAAGCCAGGGTGGCTTTGGCCAATTATGGCTCAGGGGATTTAGTACACACCCCACACTATATAAGGCCGCCTGCACGGCGGCCCTGTGTAGTGTGTGTTCCGGTGTGCTGAGCGATAGAGAGAGAGAGAGACAGTGTCATTTGATTTGAGTTAGATAGATTAGGCAGAACAGTCAGTCAGTTAGCTGCACTTACAGTGTATTGTGTATATATATGCATCCCAGGTGTTGCATATATATATATACACTGTATTCAGTTTAGCTAGATCCGTTCCTGTTATCTTCTATCTAGACTATTTACATTCAGTGCAGTGTGTCCTGCTCACAGTGTTCAGCTAGATCCGTTCCTGCTATTTACATTCAGTACAGTGCTTCCTGCTCACAGTGTTCAGCTAGATCCGTTCCTGCTATTTACATTCAGTGCAGTGCGTGCTGCTCACAGTGTTCAGCTAGATCCGTTCCTGCTATTTACATTCAGTGCAGTGCGTCCTGCTCACAGTGTTCAGCTAGATCCGTTCCTGCTATTTACATTCAGTGCAGTGCGTGCTGCTCACAGTGTTCAGCTAGATCCGTTCCTGCTATTTACATTCAGTGCAGTGCGTCCTGCTCACAGTGTTCAGCTAGATCCGTTCCTGCTATTTACATTCAGTGCAGTGCGTCCTGCTCACAGTGTTCAGCTAGATCCGTTCCTGGTATTTACATTTAGTGCAGTGCCTCCTGCTCACAGTGTTCAGCTAGATCCGTTCCTGCTATTTACATTCAGTGCAGTGCGTCCTGCTCACAGTGTTCAGCTAGATCCGTTCCTGCTATTTACATTCAGTGCAGTGCGTGCTGCTCACAGTGTTCAGCTAGATCCGTTCCTGCTATTTACATTCAGTGCAGTGCGTCCTGCTCACAGTGTTCAGCTAGATCCGTTGCTGCTATTTACATTCAGTGCAGTGCGTCCTGCTCACAGTGTTCAGCTAGATCCGTTCCTGCTATATACATTTAGTGCAGTACGTCCTGCTCACAGTGTTCAGCTAGATCCGTTCCTGTTATCTTCCTACTGACAGGCAGGCTTGTCTGGTTACAGTATATAAAGCTACCTGAAGAAAATTACAGGTGTTCTTTTTGATCCTATTAGTACCACGGTCAGGCAGCTAGACTATTTACATTTAGTACAGTGTGTCCTGCTCACAGTGTTCAGCTAGATCCGTTCCTGTTATTTACATTCAGTGCAGTGCGTCCTGCTCACAGTGTTCAGCTAGATCCGTTCCTGCTATTTACATTCAGTGCAGTGCGTCCTGCTCACAGTGTTCAGCTAGATCCGTTCCTGCTATTTACATTCAGTGCAGTGCGTCCTGCTCACAGTGTTCAGCTAGATCCGTTCCTGCTATTTACATTCAGTGCAGTGCGTGCTGCTCACAGTGTTCAGCTACATCCGTTCCTGCTGTTTACATTCAGTGCAGTGCGTCCTGCTCACAGTGTTCAGCTAGATCCGTTCCTGCTATTTACATTCAGTGCAGTGCGTCCTGCTCACAGTGTTCAGCTAGATCCGTTGCTGCTATTTACATTCAGTGCAGTGCGTCCTGCTCACAGTGTTCAGCTAGATCCGTTCCTGCTATATACATTTAGTGCAGTACGTCCTGCTCACAGTGTTCAGCTAGATCCGTTCCTGTTATCTTCCTACTGACAGGCAGGCTTGTCTGGTTACAGTATATAAAGCTACCTGAAGAAAATTACAGGTGTTCTTTTTGATCCTATTAGTACCACGGTCAGGCAGCTAGACTATTTACATTTAGTACAGTGTGTCCTGCTCACAGTGTTCAGCTAGATCCGTTCCTGTTATTTACATTCAGTGCAGTGCGTCCTGCTCACAGTGTTCAGCTAGATCCGTTCCTGCTATATACATTTAGTGCAGTACGTCCTGCTCACAGTGTTCAGCTAGATCCGTTCCTGTTATCTTCCTACTGACAGGCAGGCTTGTCTGGTTACAGTATATAAAGCTACCTGAAGAAAATTACAGGTGTTCTTTTTGATCCTATTAGTACCACGGTCAGGCAGCTAGACTATTTACATTTAGTACAGTGTGTCCTGCTCACAGTGTTCAGCTAGATCCGTTCCTGTTATTTACATTCAGTGCAGTGCGTCCTGCTCACAGTGTTCAGCTAGATCCGTTCCTGCTATTTACATTCAGTGCAGTGCGTCCTGCTCACAGTGTTTAGCTACATCCGTTCCTGCTGTTTACATTCAGTGCAGTGCGTCCTGCTCACAGTGTTCAGCTAGATCCGTTCCTGCTATTTACATTCAGTGCAGTGCGTCCTGCTCACAGTGTTCAGCTAGATCCGTTCCTGCTATTTACATTCAGTGCAGTGCGTCCTGCTCACAGTGTTTAGCTACATCCGTTCCTGCTGTTTACATTCAGTGCAGTGCGTCCTGCTCACAGTGTTCAGCTAGATCCGTTCCTGCTATTTACATTCAGTGCAGTGCGTCCTGCTCACAGTGTTCAGCTAGATCCGTTCCTGCTATTTACATTCAGTGCAGTGCGTCCTGCTCACAGTGTTTAGCTACATCCGTTCCTGCTGTTTACATTCAGTGCAGTGCGTCCTGCTCACAGTGTTCAGCTAGATCCGTTCCTGCTATTTACATTCAGTGCAGTGCGTCCTGCTCACAGTGTTCAGCTAGATCCGTTCCTGCTATTTACATTCAGTGCAGTGCGTGCTGCTCACAGTGTTCAGCTAGATCCGTTCCTGCTATTTACATTCAGTGCAGTGCGTCCTGCTCACAGTGTTCAGCTAGATCCGTTCCTGCTATTTACATTCAGTGCAGTGCGTCCTGCTCACAGTGTTTAGCTACATCCGTTCCTGCTGTTTACATTCAGTGCAGTGCGTCCTGCTCACAGTGTTCAGCTAGATCCGTTCCTGCTATTTACATTCAGTGCAGTGCGTCCTGCTCACAGTGTTCAGCTAGATCCGTTCCTGCTATATACATTTAGTGCAGTACGTCCTGCTCACAGTGTTCAGCTAGATCCGTTCCTGTTATCTTCCTACTGACAGGCAGGCTTGTCTGGTTACAGTATATAAAGCTACCTGAAGAAAATTACAGGTGTTCTATCCCAGCTTAGTGCAGCTACAGGCCATTAGTATGTCTGGAAGGCCAAGAAGGAGAGGCAGACAGTCACAAGCCAATAAGAGAGGGCAAGCAGGCTCTGTGTCTAGTGCTGGTCGTGGAGACGGTGCATCCTCATCAGCACGTGGCCATGGGACACGCTTGGCCTTTTTTTCGGCAGCTGGCCGTGTTGAGCCGCAACATGCGGAAGACTTGGTCGAGTGGATGACCAAGCCGTCCTCATCCTCCTCATCCTCTCTCACCCATGCCCAGGGTGCTTTGTCTGGCAAAGCAGCGGCCTCTTCCCTCAGCTCAATGTCATCAGTGACTCCTTCCCTAGCTCCACCATGTCCTCATGAGGATTCCCTCGAACTGTTTGACCACAGTGTTGGGTACATGCTCCAGGAGGATGCCCAGCGTTTGGAAGGCTCTGATGATGATACTGAGCTCAATGAAGGCAGTAACATGAGCACGGACAGAGGGGGTGCCCAAGAAGGACAGCAATCTGGCAGTCATGCTCCCCCTGCTGCAGCATACTGCCAGGTTTGCTCCAGTGATGAGGAGGGAGGGGATGATGAGGTCACTGACTCAACGTGGGTGCCTGATAGGAGAGAGGAGGAGGAGGAGGAGGAGGAGGAGGAGGAGGTGGCACATCACCAACTAGGCAGGATGCCCTCCAGGGGCCAGCCTAAGGGCAGCACATTGACTGCATCACACCCCAAAGCTCCACATGTGCAGGGCGCTGCAGTCTCTGCGCGTTATTCAAAAAGTTCTTTGGTGTGGGCCTTTTTTGAGACGAGTGCATCAGATCGCACCGCTGCTATTTGCAATATATGTCTCAAGCGTATCTCGCGTGGCCAAAACATCTCCCGCTTGGGTACCACATGCTTGACCAGACATATGTTGACCTGCCATGCAGTTCGTTGGCAAGCGTATCTAAAAGACCCACACCAAAGAACAAAGACGATCTCTCCTTGCTCCTCATCAGCTGAGATTTCCAACCCCACTAGACCTTCAGTCCTCTCTGCGACCTGCAGTGAGAGGAATGAAGGTGTAGAATTAGGTGTGTCACAGCCAAGTACTTATGGGCAATCTGCTTTTGGTACACCGACGTCAGATTGTACCAGGCAAATTTCCCTGCCCCAGCTGCTGCACCGCCGAAAGAAGTTTGCTCCCAGCCATCCACATGCCCAGCGGTTGAATGCTAGCTTGGCAAAATTGCTAGCACTTCAACTGCTGCCTTTTCAGTTGGTAGACTCTGCCCCCTTCCGTGAGTTTGTGGAATGTGCGGTTCCTCAGTGGCAGGTACCCAAACGCCACTTTTTCTCACGGAAGGCGATTCCGGCTCTCTACCGGCATGTGGAAGGCAATGTCCATGCCTCGCTGGACAGGGCGGTCAGCGGTAAGGTGCATATTACCGCTGACTCATGGTCCAGCAGGCATGGACAGGGACGTTACTTAAGTTTCACGGCGCATTGGGTGACTCTGCTGGCAGCTGGGAAGGATGCAGGACAAGGTGCAGTAGTGTTGGAGGTTGTTCCGCCACCACGCCTCCAAAATGCTGATTGTGACACACCTCTCTCCTCCACCCCCTCCTCTTCTTCTTCCTCCATGGCCTCTTCCTCGGAACCAGCGGTGCTCCGTAGGCGTTCAAGGGGCTACGCAAGTACGCAGGCCAAAAGATGCCATGCGGTGCTTGAGCTGGTGTGCTTGGGGGACAGGAGCCACACTGGGGCAGAGGTTCTGTCAGCTCTGCAGGGGCAGGTTCAGAGGTGGTTGACGCCACGCCAACTTAAGGCAGGAATGGTGGTTTGCGACAATGGCACCAACCTCCTCTCTGCCCTCCGACAGGGACAACTGACCCATGTGCCCTGTTTGGCTCACGTCCTTAACTTGGTGGTGCAGCGGTTCTTGGGCAGGTACCCGGGCTTACAGGATGTCCTGAGGCAGGCCAGGAAAGTCTGTGTGCATTTCCGCCGGTCATATAATGCCAGTGCTCGGCTGACGGACCTCCAAAAGGAGTTTAACCTGCCCAAGAACCGCCTAATCTGTGACATGCCCACCAGGTGGAACTCGACGTTGGCCATGCTGCAGCGGCTGCACACGCAGCAGAGGGCCATCAATGAGTACCTGTGCGACTATGGCACCAGGACAGGGTCAGGGGACCTTGGTTTTTTTTCCCCACGCCAGTGGGCCATGATCAGGGATGCATGCACTGTCCTGTCACCATTCGAGGAGGCCACGAGGATGGTGAGCACTGACAGTGCATGCATCAGTGACACTGTCCCCCTTGTCCACCTGTTGGAGCACACGCTGCGTGGAATAATGGACAGGGCACTTGAGGCAGAACAGAGGCAGGAAGAGGAGGACTTCCTTAGCTCTCAAGGCCCCCTTTATCCAGACAGTGTTCCTGCGTGCCCGCCGATCACACAGGAAGAGGACGAGGAGGAGGAGGAGGAGGAGGAGGAAGATTGTGTCAGTATGGAGGTGGAGCCTGGCACTCAGCATCAGCAGTCTTTAAGGGATCAGTCCCAAGGAACACATGGACTTGTACGTGGCTGGGAGGAGGTGGCTGCGGACGTTGTTGTCCTTAGTGACCCAGAGGACTCCGGACCGAATGCCTCAGCAAACCTACGCTGCATGGCCTCCCTGATCCTGCAAAGCCTGCGTAAGGATCCTCGTATTCGTGGTATCAAGGAGAAGGACCAATACTGGCTGGCAACCCTCCTTGATCCACGTTACAAGGGTAAGGTTGCGGACCTTATCTTGCCATCGCAGAGGGAGCAGAGGATGAAACATCTTCGGGAGGCCTTGCAGAAAGGTCTGTGCAACGCGTTCCCAGAGACTGGGAGGTTACAAACTCCTGTTTCTGGACAACGTGTTGCTGAGGCTTCGGTCAGTCAAAGAAGGAGCGGTGGAGAAGGTGGCCGTCTGACCGATGCGTTCAGACAATTTTTTGGTCCGCAGCCCCAAGGTATGATCGGTTCCAGCAACCATCGCCAGCGTCTGTTTTACATGGTGCAGGAATACCTAGGGGCAAGATCAGACTTGGACACCTTTCCCACCGAAAATCCTCTGGGTTACTGGGTCTTGAGGATGGATCACTGGCCAGAGCTTGCACAGTATGCAATTGAGCTACTGGCCTGTCCTGCATCCAGCGTTCTTTCGGAACGCACATTCAGTGCTGCTGGAGGCGTGGTAACCGATCACAGGGTGCGTCTGTCCACCGACTCGGTCGATCGGCTGACCTTCATAAAAATGAATCAGTCTTGGATCACCACCAGCTACCAAGCACCTGATGCAGATGTAACCGAATAATTTTTTTTGAAATCTCAGATCCCTTCAAAGACTGCCTATGCTGATGCTGAGTGACTATCCCTGAGTAATTATCCTCTTCCTCCTCAATCATCACGCTGATAGCTTGTAAGAACATTTTTGGTTCTGGGCGCCACCACCAGTGCCTAAGGCACAATTTTTCAGCCCCTGTTTAACAGGGGCGTGTAATTACAATTTTTGATGTAATACTTTGCAGCAGGGCTCATTCCTGCATTCCAACTAGAGTGTCTGTGAGGGGTTGCAGTGTTGTGGCACCAGCACCAGTGCCTAAGACCCAATTTTTCAGCCCCTGTCTAACAGGGGCGTGTAATTACAATTTTTGATGCAATACTTTGCAGCAGGGCTTGTTCCTGCGTTTCAACTAGAGTGTCTGTGAGGGGTTGCAGTGTTGTGGCACCAGCACCAGTGCCTAAGACCCAATTTTTCTGCCCCTGTCTAACAGGGGCGTGTAATTACAATTTTTGATGCAATACTTTGCAGCAGGGCTCGTTCCTGCGTTCCAACTAGAGTGTCTGTGAGGGGTTGCAGTGTTGTGGCACCAGCACCAGTGCCTAAGGCCTAATTTTTCAGCTCCTGTTCAACAGGGGCATGTAATTACAATTCTTGATCTAATATTTCACAGCAGGGCCCTGTGAGGGCTTACAGTGTTTTGGCCACAGCAACACCTAAGGCCCAAATTTCTGCTGAGTATATAGGGCAGGACCCTACTTTCAAACATCTAACTTACAAACGACTCCTACTTGCAAACGGAAGGAGACAACAGGAAGTGAGATGAAATCTACCCCTAAGGAAGGGAAATTCTCTCCTGTAAGAGTTAATATGGGAAAACAATTTTTCCTTTCCACTGATGCTTTCCAATCCTTGTTCCACAAAAAAACCCAAATTTTCAAAAAACATTTTTCATTGGGACAAAAAAGTGAGGTGAAATCTTCTGAAGAGGAGGAAAGACGCAAAACAAATGTCACAGGGGTGATAACCCTTCCCTATGTTTTCCAAAAAGCTTAGAAAAGATTTTTTGGCTGGAGCTAAACAGATTAAAAATGTTCAAAATTACAAACAGATTCCCTGTCTTGTTTGCACCGCCTGTATACTGCTGTTCAGAGTATATAGGGACCTTTCCTTATTTTAATTTGGGTGCGGGGTTCCCCTTAATATCCATACAAGACCCAAAGGGCCTGGTAATGGACTGGGGGGTACCCATGCCGTTTGTCTCACTGATTTTCATCCATATTGCCATGACCCGACATGACATTAAACCCGCAAGCAGTTTTAAATGAGATTTAAATGAGATTTTTTCCTTTAAAAATGACATTTGGTGCAGGGACTGTTCTAAACATGGGAAACACGCGTCACTTTACAGGCATACTATAGACACCCCCCAGGTACGATATTTAAAGGAATATTTCACTTTTTTTTTTTTACTTTAAGCATCATTAAAATCACTGCTCCCGAAAAAACGGCCGTTTTTAAAAGTTTTTTTTGCATTGATACATGTCCCCTGGGGTAGGACCCGGGTCCCCAAACCCTTTTTAGGACAATACCATGCAAATTAGCCTTTAAAATGAGCACTTTTGATTTCGAACGTTCGAGTCCCATAGACGTCAATGGGGTTCTAACGTTCGTGCGAACTTGCGGTCCGTTCGCGGGTTCTGGTGCGAACCGAACCGGGGGGTGTTCGGCTCATCCCTACTTCCAAACATAAAAAAGAAGAGTTAGCTATATAGATTGCAAATCTTATTTATTGTTGCCACTGTAGTGGCTCGTACACACGGTCGGTTTTTCCAATGGAAAATGTTTGATGGGAGCCTTTTGTCGGAAATTCCGACTGTGTGTAGGCTCCATCAGACATTTTCCATTGAAATATCCGTCACACAAAATTTGAGATCTGGTTCTTAAATTTTCCGACAACAAAATCCGTTTGCGTAAATTCCGATCGTGTGTACACAATTCCGACACACAAAGTTCCACGCATGCTCAGAATCAAGCAGAAGAGCCGCGCTGGCTATTGAACTTCCTTTTTCTCGGCTCGTCGTACGTGTTGTATGTCACCGCGTTCTTGACGTTCGGAATTCCCGACCAACTTTGTGTGACCGTGTGTATGCAAGACAAGTTTGAGCCAACATGGATTTTGTTGTTGGAATGTCCGATCGTGTGTAAGAGGCATTACAATTTTCTAGATCCTCTTCAAACAACTTCCACCTCCAACCCCTTCTACCACGTTCATGGGGACCTGTATGGTAATGTGTGACTTGAATGGGAAAACTTCAAAATAATTACTTAGATTTAATTTGGACTTTAGAAATAGGTTAGAAAAGGTTGTGGCAAAACAGAAAAAGTTATATTCTATATCTTATATCAGTGAATACTAACTATGCAGTCTCCTGGCATAAAACCACCTTTAGGTTTCATTCACACAGTCATAAAGAAATGCATATACAGTACAAGTGTTTTTAATTACGGATCTGAACACAGCAGCCTTGTTTTCAATGGGATCATTCACACAGGTACGTAATCATGCACTGCATACAGATCCATGACATTGAATCCAAAAATATGCTTCTAATGCCGCGTACACACGACCGGACTTTCCGACAGAAAAGGTCCGACAGAATCATTCCGTCGGACATTCCGATCATGTGTGGGCTTCATCAGAGTTTATCTTTCGAAAATTCGGATGGACCTAGAAATAGAACATGTTTTAAATCTTACCGATGGAATCAATACCTATTGGAAAAACCGTTCGTCTGTATGCTAGTCCGACGGACCAAAAACAATGCAAGGGCAGCTATTGGCTACTTGCTATTGAACTTCTTTTTTCTAGTCCCGTCGTACGTCATTGCGTTCTAAACTATCGGACTGTGGTCTGATCATGTGTAGGCAAGTCTGTTTCAGGGGAACTCCGTAAAAAAAACCGTCAGAATTCATTCCGACGGAAAAACCAGTCGTGTGTACGTGGCATTAGAACATGCGCTTTATGTGCTTACGCATATAAATTCATCATGTATGCGTACTCATTTGTAAGCGCGTTAATTAAATCTAAACAAAGGGGGTAAAAAAAAGTATAATAAAAATAAATTACGTTTGCGTATATGTCTTTATACATTTAGACACAGCTAACAAGCATTTTACTGGTTATTACGCAGGAACATTTCCTCTAGATAAAACACGAGTAATAACATCAGTAACATTTTTACAGCCATGTGAAGGAAACCTTAAAGTAATACACTGCTTGATTATGCAATAAACAGTATGTACCAATCATGTAAAAAGTTACAGTATGTAAACACAGCAGGAGTCTGAACTCTGACACGGCCAATAGAACATGATTATTCTACACAGACAACATGTATATATTATGCAAACACCTGCCATATTCCAGCTGGTTATTGATAATAAATGGGAGTCGTCTGCACTTGTAAGTCAACCGCTACAGTCAAAATACTGTAAATGCCCTGTGTATAGCCTGCATAATTGTCATACACATCATTAGCAAGCAAATTGGATTTTGATTGTCATAACTCTTATTAAAAAAAAAAATTACAATGATCTTTAAACATTTACAGGACATTATGATATTCAGCCAATCTATAGGTACATACCTGTCAACATTTTTTTTTCACAAAGAATACTACTGACATGTTTTTATTTTTATATATGTATATAATAAGGGCAATGGCTTGTGCTCTTAATCTTTTTGGAATTCTGTGGTTCTCTGCTTTCTGTGATAATTAATGCATCTTTGTAATGAATTTCTCTTTTCTGTATTCCTAAGGGGATTTGTAAAGCCTGAGGCTTGAATCTAACAGCGGGGTCAGGAAACTCGGTGTCATGCTCAATTGAATGTGTTTTCGTGATATTTAATTCCCACTTGTAAGGAGCACATACATTCCCATGTTCAGTGTGGCAGAAACACTGAATGACACCTAGAACCAAGAATAAAGAACCTTCCAAAGCCATCAGAGCGAACATGATTATTCACCATGAAGTAATTAGTTTACCTAGACATTAATATTTAAGATGACATTGAACAGGGATAACATATCAGAAATGACAGAGATGCTTGTTTTTAGCAGGATATCTGTAATGTATCTATAACCTTCACAACACACCATTTTGGTATGACACTTGGATTAGTTTTTGAAGAAAGTCAGCAAGGCATTGAAAACTGCCACTCTCTACCCAAAACAGAAAAAAATCAAGTTTTAATAGTTTACCACAGGCAATGTGTTTGAAAAGTTTCTTGTTAGCTAGTTTCCAGGTTCCTGGTTTCGTTTAGACTAGGGGTCACCATCTTCACATGCTTCATCATTTATAGAGGGTGGCCACAACCTGTTCATCATCTAATTAACTTGTGTTATCTGAAATTTCATGCATACCTAGATATTCCTCTGCTATATGACATATGTACTTCCTAATCTGAACCGGAAATCATACAAGACATGGCAGCAGGTGATTGGAATAGCAAGTAATCTACACCTCAGGGTAGGTGGTCACTGATATAAGAAAAATATATTTTGTATAATATAGAAGGTGTTTAAATCTTGAGGTTTAAGTGGCAGATTTTTACAAGTTTCACTAAAGGTACTTGCTTGATATAGTATACTGCATGCTTATGCCATCCATTTGCATTGAATTAGATGGTAGCAGATATATTTTCATATACAGTACCTTGCTTGGCCTTTGGCTACACAAACTACAGAGCTACAGGCTACAGGAATATGTAGAGAACATAATATATTCTCCACATTTTCCTACTAAGAAATTATTCCATTGGTCAACATATAAGCCATAAAGCTTCAGTTTCATTAGCAGCTGGGGCATAACTTCCACTTCTCTCCAAGAATTTCAGTAATAAACTTAGCTTAGAACCTCATACCAATTTTCTTTGAGGTTACCATTTGAAAAACATGTTGGTGTATACACCTGGTGGCCTTTTCTATTCTAACTTTCTTTTTCTGGTGACAACTGTTAAACTGTGTTTTCCCACACTTCTTTATCCAATAACAGTGGTGGCAAGGACAGCTAGTGGTGGCAAGAACAGTATGTGTTCCCCAATGGGAACATGAACGGCACAGAAAAAATTGGCAAAGTTTTAAATCTCCCCAACTATATCCAAGTTTTGTTTTTGCTTCAACATTAAAGCGGAGTTCCAATTGTTAATTTTTTTTTTAATAGCACTCACCTTTCTGGGATATATCGTCGCTCGATTTCCGATTTCATAGAGGAAGATATCTTATATTCCTCTTTCCTGGCAATTTCCATATTGCTTCTAGGCATGTGAAGCCCACAAGCGCTATCTTCTGGGATCAGATGCAGCTGAGCGACCAGCATGCACCACCCGTTCTTGCGCAGGAGGTACGGGGCGCAGCGCTGTACACTTCTGACGTTGCCATCACAACGGGCGTCATAGTTGGAAGTGCCCGTCCCGTTGTGATGGCAACAAAGCCCTCTGCGCTGCCCACTGACTCCTGGGAAATGATAACACACATCTCCCAGGAGCACTAGCGAGCACGTGCGCCGAGGGAAATGAAGTCAGGCACCCGGGAGAAGAAGAGGCAGATTACACGGCACCCTTTAGCAACAGCCAGGAAAGAGTGCGTTAAAAAAAAGAAAAAAACATTTCCAAATGTTGTTGCTTGGGTTTATTGCTGCTGAATACTGCAAAGTAAATTTTATAGGTGGAACTCCACTTTAAGTGTTCAAGTATTTTTAAATATATAAATAAATACCTATATGCATACCTACAATAATTATAGCAATACTCATTGCCGACGACTCCAGTGCACTCCGTTCTATAAAGAGGTAGTTAAGTAATAAAGTTGAAGAGTATAATAGATTTGAAATTTCAATATTGTTAGCATATGCCTAATTGATTTTCACCAGCATTAAAAATTATGAGTCAAAGCACATCTGGTATTTCATCATGGCAGTTAACACTCTCTAAGGAAACGTTATTTCAGTACAGTAGAGCATCTGTGCAAAGGGGTAGACAGCACAGAAAACACACTACAATTATTAAGCAATTATGATCTGATCAAATAGATAAAGGTATTGATGCGGCGGTTTGCTGGTTTCAATCCCTCTGTCTTTATCTTTACCCAACAAAAGCACCTGTCATTCTCTGTAGCAGTATGCTTGTTATACAACAGCTAAAAAGACTTGAAAGACTTTAGTTGTTGCTTGTTTATATATCAATCTCATAGAAGCTCTTTGGATTGGTCTTAGTCTGCACCTTTTTTGATTATTGGGAAGGAGTACGGGAATATTGATATGGGAGGTATTATTTCTCAACAAAATCTTCAAAGGATGAGTGTATTTTCAAAGTGTATTTATCCTTTTGCCCACTGTCTCTCAAAAAAGTGCTGTGCCTAATGTGTCCGAACAGAACCTGTTCCTGCTGGCTATTTTAATAAAGGAAGTATATTATTTTGCATTTTGGTGTGTGGTATTGTTGCTGTCGCTACAATTGATTGCTTCAGTGGAGGCGAGACAAGCCAACACCTGAGATGTGATTGTGGAGTTTGAAGCCTGATCTCACCTGGAGTGGCATGTGAAATATTTGACATCAGTTATAATCATAACCTTTGACATCATTTCCAATGGACACTCAGGAGGAAGCAAGGAAATGAATGGAAATCTAGCCTGCAGATTATGCTAAAGCCAATTCAATTTTGAAAAAGAAAAAATACAGCACCTGCTTCCTTATCTTTATCCCCTCAAACCATCAGGTCCAGGTGCTTAAGAGTGCCCATGCCTTAGGACAATGCCCCCATTGCTCTTATCTAAGCCCAGTTATGATTTGGATCCTCTTTAGATCTAATCTAATGTAAAAAATATAAAATATTAGTACAGGTGAGCATCAGCAGATGCAAAGTCCTTTACATTTGCTCCTTTGTAAATGACCTTTCTCTTTTTTTAATTTACACTGATAGACCTTCTTTGATTTCCCAAACCTTCATGGGTGAAATATACTTCTCCTTCAACCTATTATTGAAAAAAAATATACATATTTTATTTAAATATGTCCTAGAAAAAATGGCAATTTTGCTCAGGGCATTTATATCCCAGTAAGAAACTGTAGGCAAAAAAGTAACTCGCAGTAAATTAAGTGGGTTGCCATGAGACTGAGGTATAATTAGAGGACGATAAGGGTATTGGGAGAGCCAGTCCTTGAACATGGTGCACAAGATCATATATTTAATGTTAGTATCATAAAAAATGCTGAGCATAGCAGGCTAATCTTTTTTAAAATAACAATATACACAATAAAATGTTTAGTAGTATAGGATTAATGCTTATTAATATACAGAAACAATACTGTATTTCATTAGATTCAGTATAACTGTATTTATTGCAGGAAATAATTATCATGATATATATGACTTATGTATATGTGAATTAATTACACATAATTAAAATTGCTCACACTGGTTTCAGCTAATGATCTCCTAATTAATTGAATAAAACCACGTTAATGCTTCCTATTTTCTCTGAATGAAAAAGTGCAAAACCGAAGAGAGGACATTAATTTTCCTAAGTCTTGCCGTCAGTTCCAGCTGGAGAACTGAAACATCGTTATAATGCTGCAGAGCTTACATTATTGTTGTAAATTATATTTTAAAGGCAGAAGAGATAAATTACTGTAATGCCCCGTACACACGGTCGGATTTTCTGATGGAAAATGTCCGATCGGAGCGTGTTGTCGGAAATTCCGACCGTGTGTGGGCTCCATCGGACATTTTCCATTTGATTTTCCGACACACAAAGTTGGAGAGCAGGAGATAAAATTTTCCGACAACAAAATCCGTTGTCGGAAATTCCGATCGTGTGTACACAAATCCGACGGACAAAGTGCCACGCATGCTCAGAATAAATAAAGAGATGAAAGCTATTGGCCACTACCCCGTTTATAGTCCCGACGTACATGTTTTACGTCACCGCGTTTAAAACGATCGGATTTTCCGACAACTTTGTGCGACCGTGTGTAGACAAAACAAGTTTGAGCCAACATCCGTCTGAAAAAATCCTAGGATTTTGTTGTCGGAATGTCCGAACAAAGTCCGACCGTGTGTACGCCCTATTACTTTGGTATATGATTCCTACAGAGCTTGCATTATATGTCCCAGGTGTCTCCTCTAAGTGGGCTGCGGACAGGAGGGCACAGATTATCACATTTGGTGGCCATGCCCAAGGGTCAAGAGATTTTGGATCTGAGTTTATAATTTTATATTTTCTCTGACCCGGACCCATCTTAAAAAGTCCCAATGTCAAACTCTACTGGGCCGACCAGTAGGGGAGGTCCCAAGACACACCAAGAAAACTGATTTTATTCATTTTCTTGAGCACCAGGACAGCAATTGCTAGATCATTAATGTCCTCTCTACTTTGTTCTCACTGATACACTTGAAGCCCTTGAATATGGGGCCCTTGGATACGTTACCTTTCATAAGAACATTGAATAGAATAACTGACTGGACTTGTGGGATGAAGACAAAGATACATCTCTTCCAGTGGCGACTGGCGCTAAACATTTTTGGGTGGATCAGCAAACAACCCCCTCCAGGTCTACACTCCCCACAAATGGAGCTCTTCAACGGTCACGGCTCCCCTGATACTCAGTGCCGCAGCTTCCCTGGCTTCCACACGGCTTCCACATGGCTTCCACCTGGCTAACCTAGTCTTCGTTAGATCCACCTCCTGTCCTGATTGGTGAATGTTGATGGCGCTAAACATTTTTGGGTGGGGCAGCAAACAACCCCCTGCAGGGGTATATATATATACAGTGGGGATGGAAAGTATTCAGACCCCCTTAAATTTTTTGCTCTTTGTTATATTGCAGCCATTTGCTAAAATCATTTAAGTTCATTTTTTTTCCTCAAAAATGATTGTACACACAGCACCCCATATTGACAGAAAAACACAGAATTGTTGACATTTTTGCAGATTTATTATAAAAGAAAAACTGAAATATCACATGGTCCTAAGTATTCAGACCCTTTGCTCAGTATTTAGTAGAAGCACCCTTTTGATCGAATACAGCCATGAGTCTTTCTGGGAAAGATGCAACAAGTTTTGGGGATTTGGGGATCCTCTGCCAGTCCTCCTTGCAGATCCTCTCCAGTTCTGTCAGGTTGGATGGTAAACGTTGGTGGACTGCCATTTTTAGGTCTCTCCAGAGATTCTCAATTGGGTTTAAGTCAGGGCTCTGGCTGGGCCATTCAAGAACAGTCACGGAGTTGTTGTGAAGCCACTCCTTCGTTATTTTAGCTGTGTGCTTAGGGTCATTGTCTTGTTGGAAGGTAAACCTTCGGCCCATTCTGAGGTCCTGAGCACTCTGGAGAAGGTTTTCGTCCAGGATATCCCTGTACTTGGCCGCATTCATCTTTCTCTCGATTGCAACCAGTCATCCTGTCCCTGCAGCTGAAAAACACCCCCACAGCATGATGCTGCCACCACCATGCTGCACTGTTGGGATTGTATGGACAGGTGATGAGCAGTGCCTGGTTTTCTCCACACATACCGCTTAGAATTAAGGCTAAAAAGTTCTACCTTGGTCTCATCAGTCCAAAGAATCTTATTTCTCACCATCTTGGAGTCCTTCAGGTGTTTTTTTAGCAAACTCCATGCGGGCTTTCATGAGTCTTGCACTGAGGAGAGGCTCCCGTCGGGCCACTCTGCCATTAAGCCCTGACTGGTGGAGGGCTGCAGTGATGGTTGACTTTCTACAACTTTCTCCCATCTCCCGACTGCATCTCTGGAGCTCAGCCACAGTGATCTTTGGGTTCTTCTTTACTTTTCTCACCAAGGCTCTTCTCCCCCCGATAGCTCAGTTTGGCCGGACGGCCAGCTCTAGGAAGGGTTCTGGTCATCCCAAACGTCTTCCATTTAAGGATTATGGAGGCCACTGTGCTCTTAGGAACCTTAAGTGCAGCAGAATTTTTATTGTAATCTTGGCCAGATTTGTGCCTTGCCACAATTCTGTCTCTGAGCTCTTCAGGTAGTTTCTTTGACCTCATGATACTCATTTGCTCTGACATGCACTGTGAGCTGTAAGGTCTTATACAGACAGGTGTGTGGCTTTCCTAATCAAGTCCAATCAGTATAATCAAACACAGCTGGACTCAAATGAAGGTGTAGAACCATCACAAGGATGATCAGAAGAAATGGACAGCACCTGAGCTAAATATATGAGTGTCACAGCAAAGGGTCTGAATACTTAGGACCATGTGATATTTCAGTTTTTCTTTTATAATAAATCTGCAAAAATGTCAACAATTCTGTGTTTTTCTGTCAATATGGGGTGCTGTGTGTATACATTAATGAAGAAAAACAATGAACGTAAATGATTTTAGCAAATGGCTGCAATATAACAAAGAGAGAAAAATTTAAGGGGGTCTGAATACTTTCCATCCCCACTATGTATGTATATATATATATATATATATATAAATATATGCAGTATCTCACAAAAGTGAGTACACCCCTCACATTTTTTAAAATGTTTTATTATATTTTTTCATGTGATAACACTGAAGAAATAACACTTTGCTACAATGTAGTGTACAGCTTGTATAACAGTGTAAATTTTCTGTCCCCTAAAAAATAACTCAACACACAACCATTAATGTCTAAATCAGTGTTTCTCAACTCCAGTCCTCAAGGCGCCCCAACAGGTCATGTTTTCAGGATTTCCCTCAGATAAAACAGCTGTGGTAGTTACTAAGGCAGTGAAACTGATCAAATCACCTGTGCAAAATAATGGAGAGCCTGAAAACATGACCTGTTGGGGCGCCTTGAGGACTGGAGTTGAGAAACACTGGTCTAAATCACTGGCAACAAGAGTGAGTACACCCCTAAGTGAAAATGTCCAAATTGGGCCCAATTAGCCATTACCACCTCATGGCAAAGAACTCTCTGAGGATCTGAACAAAAAGAATTGTTGCTCTACATAAACATGGCCTAAGCTATAAGAAGATTGCCAAGACCCCGAAACTGAGCTGCAGCATGGTGGCCAATACCATACAGCGGTTTATTAGGACAGGTTCCACTCAGAACAGGCCCTCGCCATGGTCGACCAAAGAAGTTGGGTGCATGTGCTCAGCATCATATCCAGAGGTTGTCTTTGGGAAATAGATGTATGAGGGCTGCCAGCATTGCTGCAGAGGTTGAAGGGGTGGGGGGGTCAGCCTGTCAGTGCTCAGACTATACGCCGCACACTGCATCAAATTGGTCTGCATGGCTGTCGTCTCAGAAGGAAGTATCTTCTAAAGATGATGCACAAGAAAGCCCGCAAACAGTTTGCTGAGTACAAGCAGACTAAGCCCATGGATTACTGGAACCACGTCCTGTGGTCTGATGAGACCAAAATAAACATATTTGGTTAAGATGGTGTCAAGCGTGTGTGGCGGCAACCAAGTGAGGAGTACAAAGACAAGTGTGTCTTGCCTACAGTCAAGCATGGTGGTGGGAGTGTCATGGTCTGGGGCTGCATGAGTGCTGCTTGCACTGGGGAGCTACAGTTCATTGAGACATACTGTGACATACTGAAGCAGAGCATGATCCCCTCACTTCGGAGACTGGGCCACAAGGCAGTATTCCAACATGATAATGACCCCAAACACACCTCCAAAATGACCACTGCCAAGAAGATGAGGTTAAAGGTGATGGACTGGCCAAGCATGTCTCCAGACCTAAACCCTATTGAGCCTCTGTGGGGAATCCTCAAACAGAAGGTGGAGGAGTGCAAGGTCTCTAACATCCCCCAGCTCAGTGATGTCGTCATGGAGGAGTAGACAAGGACTCCAGTGGCAACCTGTAAAGCTCTGGTGAACTCCATGCCCAAAAGGGTTAAGGCAGTGCTGGAAAATGGTGGCCACACAAAATATTGACACTTTGGGCCCAATTTCAACATTTTTACTCAGGGGTGTACTCACTTTTTTTGCCAGCGGTTTAGACATTAATGGCTGTGTGTTGAGTTATATTGTTCACCTTGCCTGGAAGAATGAGTGCACATGGAGGAAAACTTCCTGGGCAACCAATCATCACCCCGCAGCTGGTACAAGTAGGCTGGAATGCAAAATAGCCCATAACTATATCTAAGATGCTCAAAAGAGGAAGAGTGTATATACACATATATAACACTCATCCCCTGTACACACGGTCAGATTTTCCGACGGAAAAAGTGCGATAACATTGTGTCGTCGGAAATTCCGATCATGTGTGGGCTCCATCGGACTTTTTCCATCGGAATTTCCGACACACAAAGTTTGAGAGCAGGATATAAAATTTTCCAACAACAAAATCTGATTGTTTAAATTTTGATCGTGTGTACACAAATCCGATGCACAAAGTGCCACGCATGCTCAGAATAAATTAAGAGACGAAAGCTATTGGCTACTGTCCAGTTTATAGTAGTCCCGACGTACGTGTTTTACGTCACCGCGTTCAGAATGATCGGATTTTCCTACAACTTTGTGCGACCGTGTGTATGCAAGACAAGTTTGGCCCAAAATCTGTCAGAAAAAAACAGACGGATTTTGTCGTTGGAATGTCTGACCGTGTGTACAGGGCATAAGATAATAAATTATAAATCATACTGTATGCATACATGTATGCGCATATATTGAACTATTCCGAATACTTGAGTATAATTGTCGGTTAGAAATTCCTATAATCTTCTAAATATACTTACTTGAATATATAAGATAATATTAATGCATGCAAGGCTACAATGGCTTTGAGTATAAGTACAGGATCACGTAACTTGAAGGAGGCCAATAACATCCAAGATAGTATAATGTAGGTGAAGGGTGTATTAGTGGCTACTCATATTTATGTAGGGCGCCTCATGTCATCAAGACTAAAGCAGTCCATAGCTCTGCATTGGATATGATAAAGCCGAGGGACAGTCCACCACCGGAGCTCAGGGGAGTGCCATCTGCCTAGATAGCAGAGGATCAAGTAAGTAAAACTGTTTCTCCTCTCTCCTAGACAAAATGCAAGCTCAGACCCACGACACAGAATGTTTTCAATTGCCTGGTGCTGGGCTTTAAGCTTTAAAGAAAAGCAAGTATCTTAAAAAAATGCTCATTATTTACTAAAATAGTTTGAAATGGTATCCACTTTATGACCCTGAGCAAATGGATTTTCTGTTATATAGGCACAAAGGTACAAAGACCAAAAAGCAGTTGTCTCTTGGGTTGGTGTAAGTGATGGAAAGATCCATTCACCAGAAAACTCAGACTTCTCACTCAACTGTCATGTGTCAAGAGCTAATACATTTGTATACTATACTTCATATCTGAACAGTCAGAACCCGAGCTGCACTTCTAGGACAAATTAATTAACCATATGATGGATGCCTACACTACTTCTATTAATTCAGACTCATGCCTGAGAATTTTGGCATCTTGAATAAATGTTCCATTATCACTGACTACTTATTAATATGTCCAGCCTAGGATAGAAGACCCCAGGCTCACAGGAGAAAGTGACCAAGAAGGTCCATAGTTATGTAGGCATAAAGTAATTAGAGTCCACTCTTTTGCATTAGATTGACACATCTTTCAATATAATAAATGAAAGACATGGGGGGCAATTAAATAATGCATCTGCAACACGTTCTGGTGGTATGAAACAGCCTTTAAAACAGCCTGTGCCTAATTCCTGAAAACTCTTTACATGTATCAATTTAAAAATTGCAACCAGTTTGCAGATCAGGAACCTAGCTGTAATTAAGGCCAAGTCTGAATTGGTGTTTAGAGAGATGCCATTGCTCTGAGTGGAGCATTCACAGTTTAAATTGGAAAGTTGTCATGAACATGGGTTGGTAAGCTGCAGCTGGCTGCTAGGATTCAGATTGACATCATACCTGACAGTTTTTTAGCAACCAAAGGTGCTGTGCCTCAGTGCTGCCCCCACCACACTATAAGGCCCCTTTCACACTGGGGCGGGAGGTGCTTTGGCAGAAAAGTGCCACTATTATTAGTATAGCCATGCTGCCCCATTGATTTCAATGGGCAGAAGCGGTGTAGGAGCCCCTCCACCACTCCGAAGATGCTGCTAGCAGGACTTTTTTTCCTGTCCTGCTAGCGCACCGCTCCAGTGTGAAAGCTCTCGGGCTTTCACACTGGAGACACAGCAGCGGCTGTTTCAGGTCGGTTTTCAAATGCTATTTTTAGCGCAATAGCGCCTGCAAACCGCCCCAGTGTGAAAGGGGTCTAAATCCATGGACCTGTTTCTGATAGGTACATGAATTTGTTGCAGGCACTGCCAATTCTAAAGAGTGTTTACAATACTCTTTATAAATTCTAAGGATAGAGATTACTGGAAGATACTCTGGTGGCCAGTCTGAGCTTTTATCCTGACTAGATGTCCTGACTAGATAAAGAAACAGGTTCACTTTACAGGAGGAACCATAGGAAATCAATTCTTACCTTTCCTAAGCCACTTTGCTGCCCAGATCACCACCAGAGAATCTAAAAACTACTCTATACTTCCAGGGATGGGATAGCACATAACCCTACTCTTGTCTCTCCATTAATACCCTGTACTTGAAGGGATGGGATAGCACATAACCCTACTCTTGTCTCTCCATTAATACCCTGTACTTCCAGGGATGGGATAGCACATAACCCTACTCTTGTCTCTCCATTAATACCCTGTACTTACAAGGATGGGGAAGCATATCACACCCTGTTTCCCCATAAATATCCAGGACTTCCTGTTTTTCCATTTACAACTCTGTGAATTGTGAATACTTTATTGATCCCAAAGGGAAATTATTGCAACACATGCCAGACTCAACAAAGTGTGACGAATGAATGACAAATGATAATTTAACAGGAGGCAGCAAGTAGAAGAACCCCCTTTTTCTGTAAGGGGTGGGTTGAGGACACGGGGCTGTGGACACTGACCATGTTTCATGTTACATCCTAGATATGGGTGTAACAAGAAACATTCGTAGAAAGGCGATGTTAGCTTTTAAGGCAAGTTGCATGTTTCCAGCACACTTAACCAGTTAGACGGCAAACAAATTCAACACCTTGTATAAATGTTCCAAGAATTGGTAGTATGAACATTTTGGGGGTACGGGTGACAGTAACAGCCAAAGTAGCTAACATTCCTGTACCACACTGTTGCCAGTCTGTATAAAAAAGGTGCAAAAACATATTTGAGGGCACACCCTTAAATGCGTTTAAATTCAAGATGGTGCTGCTATAAGACCAACAAACAGTACAAAACAGATTACAGATTACAAATATGTTTTTCATTGTTTCTTCCCACCATCTTTTGTTCCCCTCTCTTTTTTTTGCCCCCTTCCTCACTCTATTTTTTCCCCCCCTTTCCCCATATTTTTTCTCTTACCTCTTTTACCTTTATCCTTTTCCTTTTCTGTTTCTAATCATTGCGTGATTTCTCCTTTGGTCCTCTCCCTTATCATTTCACCACACCTTTCACGTAGGTGTGTGTCATTATCCCTCACAACCACACCACCTCATGATTTTGGGTATTTACCTGAGATCGATTACCCATTTTCTATACTGTTTTGCTCAGATGCTAGCTGGTGTTCTTATATCTCCTTCCCAATCGCCGGGGGAGACCTTGCCGGGGTGCCTTGCCGCTATACACCTTCCGAGACTCGGGTAAGCAGTCTCCTTATCCCTTTTTTCATCCTTCCCCATTTCATAATTTTGTAAAAATCCCTTACATGGAATTTATTATTGTATTTTCATTTGTATCCGCAGATGTATTTTCCTGATGAAGCTGTAAATCCGCGAAACTTGTTGAAATATCATGTCATCTGAGCTTTTTTAATCTATATTTCTTGTTGTTTTTGCTATTTTTGTATAAATAAATTTTGTGAATTTTTACCAGTGATTTGTACAATTTATGTATATCCCTTTCATATGTACCACAATAGTCCACTTGCCTTTTTTTTCTTGGTGAGTTTGGGGTGGGGCCCATACTCCCAAACAATATTCTTCAATTAATTTGGATGATGGTACATTTCAATTATCTGCACTTTATTTACTTTGTGAGGCCACTTACTCTTTAACTCTGGAAATTCTTCTGTAATATTTTATTATGATATGACTGTTAAAATGTGACAGCTGATGCGTTTCGGCACTTAGCCTTGTTTACAGCTGCCTTGTTCCCAGCTGGCTGTGAACAAGGCTCAATGCCGAAACGCGTCAGCTGTCACATTTTAATAGTAAAGGGGAAAAGACCACCGCGCTATATAAATACAGAAGATTACCACAATCAAGTAAATTCGTGACAAACAATTAAATTAAAATAGCAAAAGCAGCCGCTAAAAGGTGAGATACACACACTAAAGATAATCAATAAAGGGAGCAGTGCTGTGAATGTTAGAGGCTTAAATTAGGCCAATATAAGTATAAGTAAACAAATGTGATACATTGAGTAAATATTTAGGATAAATAATAAAGTTCATAGTCAAATCATATAAATTTTGATAACAGTCCTATTCCGTGATCAAAAATCAAAAAGGTCAGGTAAGGTGAAGAACCAAAGGCAGGGGTCCCCGTCTGAGGCAGGAATGTAGGTAAGAATGGGTAAAATCCTTTACCGCACCACTGTGATATGAATAAAATGCGCGCTTACCAACCGGCAAGCATAGGAAAGCTTGCGACCCTAACCCGGTCGGGGCCTTTCTTGGGGTGGAGACACCAATATACCACTCCTTAAGCCGTACGGTGGGCCCGCTATCCACCACACACAGACAATCCCCGGAATATGGGGATACTATACTCCTAGCTAGGAGTTATTCTAAGTATTATGTGTTGATCTTATCTTGGCCTCTTGCTATTCTGACTTTTGAAGCAAAAACTTTTTGCTTCAAAAGTCAGAATAGCAAGAGGCCAAGATAAGATCAACACATAAAACTTAGAATAACTCCTAGCTAGGAGTATAGTATCCCCATATTCCAGGGATTGTCTGCAAAAAGTTTTTGCTTCAAAAGTCAGAATAGCAAGAGGCCAAGATAAGATCAACACATAAAACTTAGAATAACTCCTAGCTAGGAGTATAGTATCCCCATATTCCAGGGATTGTCTGTGTGTGGTGGATAGCGGGCCCACCGTACGGCTTAAGGAGTGGTATATTGGTGTCTCCATCCCAAGAAAGGCCAGCTTTCCTATGCTTGCCGGTTGGTAAGCACGCATTTTATTCATATCACAGTGGTGCGGTGAAGGATTTTACCCATTCTTACCTACATTCCTGCCTCAGACGGGGACCCCTGCCTTTGGTTCTTCACCTTACCTCACCTTTTTGATTTTTGATCACGGAATAGGACTGTTATCAAAATTTATATGATTTGACTATGAACTTTATTATTTAATATTTATCCTAAATATTTACTCAATGTATCACATTTGTTTACTTATACTTATATTGGCCTAATTTAAGCCTCTAACATTCACAGCGCTGTTCCCTTTATTGATTACATTTTAATAGTCATGTTATAATAAAATATTACAGAAGAATTTCCAGAGTTGCCGGCATTTCGTTTTTTATTCTTAAGTATCTTAGTTGGATGGAAGGAGGATATCCCAAGCCTGAACACCTGGAGTAGGTGTGTCGGTCTTCTATTATCTCACCAGAGGCTTCACAGTCAGAACGGGGCTTCTCTTGCATTCAGAAGTTAGACAATGTCAGGATGTTAAATGTTAGCCTTAAAAAGCAGGCGACTGTTCTAAGCCCTCACTACCCCATCCAAAATGTAGACTTTACATACACTTTAGGGGTAATGTGCAAAATGTGGTAACCCCCAACATTCCTTTAGATTTTTTTTTTTCTCCAATCTAAAATCAGTAAAACACACCTTGCACCTAACTATTGCTTTTTACACTGCTTTAATAAATAAACATTCATATACCTTAAAGGCGACAAGAATTGCATGAATCCAAAAGAACATCTGTTTTTTTATTATATTAGATTGCATTTAATTTTACACAACAATTTAAATCATCAGTGAGATTTTCTTACAAATTACTATGCAGAGAGGAGCAGTCAGTAGCTTTTACCATCACATTTTCTCAATCATGATCAGAGTGAATTAATATAGCCTTACAGCAATAGCGTGCCTACCTTTCTCTCTATCAAACATTTTAATCAGTTCATTAAACCAGATCATATTATTTATCTTTAGGAACAGTGCTAAACTGCATTGTAGAAAAACCCACAGGAAGAACCTGCTATGAACAATATGTCTCTGATTTCCTCTGTAGACGGCCATTTTGCCGGGTCACTAACTTCTATAGAGTTTTTAAGCCATGGGAATAAGCTCGTTCATAGACCATATTTCTGATATCTGTATTTCCTAAAGTCTTTTTTCCCCCCCACTGTGCTCATGAGGCACTAATGGAAACTATTTCCCAGCCTGAACACAACAGAATGTCCCATGTCTATTACTATTTTCAGGATCTTCTTTACAGACTGTTTAACTCACAGCCATTTGCCAGAGTTAAGCCTTGTACTCACGCTGCTTACAATTTACATCTCGCCAAGCCCAATGAAGTGCTGACAATTTCATTCTGCTACAACACATGTTTTTTTCCCCTTCTCGTCCCAAAAATTAGCCTTCAAACGATGTGCCTGTATTATATTACACCCTCTACTGCAGACGCACCGTGGTGGGGTGCTGGTAGTTAAGACGCTGATTCTGATTCAATGAGCTGGGAAACCGTTGCTTGTCTCCGTTATCATGGGACACAAAGCCTCTAATAGCTACTTCACAGTTTAGTGAATGCAGCCCATTTCATTTATAGGCAATGGTGGTGCTAGTCTTTGAATTAGTATAAGATCATGTGACTAGCTCTGTCCTATTTTATGAACAATTCTAGCCTGACAGCACTTCACAGCATGAAATAAAAAGATTGCAATGTAGAGTGAGATGAATAAACTATATAAAGCTAGCACAATACAGAATGGGCACCAGTGGAGGTCAAGGACATTAGAGGGTCTCTTCGCAGAATTTGCAGTCCCTAATACAAATCTGTCACTGTTGTGCAACATATGTACACACCTTCCTTCCAAGTGCCTGGTGGAAGACTGACACAAGACCAATTCTTATGTCTGCATTGTACCTGCATCATCACATTGCCCATGCTCCGATGTTTCAGCATCCTGCTGTTTTTTTGGTCCACTAGAAAGATGACCTACATCAGGGAGAAGAAAGGCCAACATTTAAGCATCAGTAAGGCTATTTTGATCTTTTTAAGGGACTTTTGGGTTTTGAATATCCAGTGCAGCAGCTGGGTTTACATATAGTCTGCACCTGTCTTTTTACATAATATGCATCCAGGACTGCAGTGGAAAAACAATGCAAGGACAGAATAGGATCCCACAACCAGAAATTGGTGCATCCCTTCCTCAAGAGTATACAGTACAGTGGTGGCTGGTGCTCGAAATTCTTTGGAGGGCGCAAACAAACTGAAAAATTCTGCAAAAACACCAAATGCAGCCACTGTGCCCATCAATTGCAGCCAACTGTGTCCAGCAAATGCAGCCAACTGTGCCCATCAAATGCAGCCAACTGTGCCCATCATTTGCAGCCACTGTGCCCATCCTATGCAGCCAACTGTGCCCATCATATGCAGCCAACTGTGCCTATCATATGCAGCCACCGTGCCTATCATATGCAGCCAACTGTGCCCAGAAAATGCAGCCGACTGTGCCCATTATATGCAGCCAACTGTGCCCATCATATGCAGCCAAATGTGCCCAGCAAATGCAGCCACTGTGACACCTCCCGCCCGCCTGCTGTCTGACCGGCACTTACCCCATCTTGGTGGCGGGTCAGGAAGCGGGTGATGGCGGTGAGCTCTGGGACGGGTAGCGCAGGTCAATCGACAGCTCCTGTGTCCTCCATGTGTCTCTTTTTGCCTTCTGCTAGGTGGCCAATAGGATCACCTGTGCCTTCAGCCAATCAGGTTAGACCCGTGCTTTCTGATTGGCGGAGAGACAGTTTAGTGTTAGAAAAGCAAATATTAATTTACTTTTCTAACACACCTGGATAGACTACTAGCGCAATGCTCCGTGCTCCAAGTCCACCTTTTTTTAAGCCTATTAGAGCCTATGGCTCTAGTCAGGTGCTTAAAAAAAAACACGCCACTATAATTCAGGCGCCCGGCGTCCGAAAAGGGTCTGGGTGCCTGAATAGGGGATGGCTACAGCGGCCATGGATAGATGCATGCTATGCATGCATCTATCCATTCTACTTAGAGAGGGGGGTGGTATGACAGAGGGAGTGGTGCTGGTGCGCCCTTAATGGATAGGCCGCCCCTGATACAGGACATGTTAGCGTCACAGCTTCTCTTAGACCCCTTTCACACTGGGGCGGTGGGTGCATTAGCGGTAAAGCGCTGCTATTTTTAACTGTGCTTTACCATCAATTTCGCATCGCTATTCGGCTGCTAGCACTTTTACTTTTTTTTTAACTTTTAGCAGCATTATGCTGGTGGTATAGCTGCACAGCCCCATTGATTTCTATGGGCAGGAGCGGTGAAGGAGTGGTGTATACACCGCTCCTTCAGCGCTCCAAAGATGCTGCTAGCAGGACTTTTTTTAGCGTCCTGCCAGCGCATCGCTCGAGTGTAAAAGCCCTCGGGGCTTTCACATTGAAGAGACAGCAGCGGCTCTTTCAGGGCGCTTTGCAGGCACTATTTTTAACTTTGTAGCGCCTGCAAAGTGCCCCAGTGTGAAAGGGGTCTTATGTAAAATATCTTGCAAAGCTAGCTATAATGGCTTAGTGGTTAGCACTTTTATCTGGTAGCCCCTGGGTCATTGGTTGACACTACCTACATGGAGTTTGCATGTTCTCCTTGTGCCTGCGTGGGTTTCCTTTCACACTCCAAAGACATGCTCGTAGGTTAATTGGCTCCTCTCTAAATTGTCCCTGGAATGTGAATTAGGGACCTTAGATTGTAGGCATCTTGAGGGCAGGGACTGATATGAATGTAAAATATACCTGTATACCTAAAAGCACAGCATAAATTGTTAGTTCTATGTAGTATAAATACCTGTAATAAATGAATATAGTCCTCACCAGGAGTGCTGAGAAACAGGACTAAAAAACAAAGATTAGGTGCCAATATTTAGCATACTTTTAATAATAGCAAAAACAATAGTCCTTTCTTGTATTAACCACTTGAGATCCGCGCTATAGCCCAATGACGGCTACAGCGCGGACCTGCTTTCCCGGGACGACGTCCATTGACGTCGTCCTGTGCACGAGCGGCCTGCGATCCCCCTGCAGGGCGCACGCGGCGCGCTCTGTGATCAGCGAGTCTATGAGACTCGCCTGATCACAGATCGGAGTAAGGGGTCGATCCTGACCCCTTACCACATGATCAGCTGTCAGCCAATGACAGCTGATCATGTGATGTCAACAGAGCCGGTAATCGGCTATTTTTTCTCCTCGCGCTGACAGCGTGAGGAGGAAAAAAAAGCCGATCACCGGTGGTCGTGAGAGGGACATCAGTCCCGATCACGGAAAGCTGCTAAAGATCCTCAGTGCCCACCTGTGCCCCCTGCCAGTGCCACCAAGCAATAGGCAGCAGTGCCGCCTACCAGTGCCCACAGTGCCACCCATCAGTGCCCACAATCAGTGCCTCAACAGCAGTGCTGCACATCAGTGCCACCTATCAATGCCCATCAGTGTCAGCTACCAGTGCCCATAAGTGCCCATCAGTGCCGCCCATCAGTGGCCACCTATCAGAGGTACCTATCAGTGCCCATCAGTGCCACCCATCCGTGCCACCCAACAGTGCCACCCATCAGGGCCCTTCAGTGGCCATCAGTGCCACCTTATCTGTGCCCATCAGTACCACCTTATCTGTCCCCATTAGTGCTGCCTTATCTGTGCCTATCAGTGCCGCCTTAACTGTGCCTATCCGTGCCCATCAGTGCAGCCTATCAGTGCCCACCAGTGCCACCTCATCAGCGCATATCAATGAAGGAGAAAAATTACCTGTTTGCAAAATTTTATACCAAACTATGAAACATGATTTTTTTTTTTTAATTTTCCATCTTTTTTTGTTTGTTTAGCAAAAAATAAAAATCCCAGCTGTGAATAAATACCACCAAAAGAAAGCTCTATTCGTGGGAAAAAAATGATAAAAATTTAATTTTGGTACATTGTTGTATGATCGCACAATTGTCTTTCAAAATGCGTCAGCGCTGAAAGCTGAAAATTGGTCTGGGCAGGAGCGGTCATGGACTCTAGAGAGAGAGATATAGTTTTGCCCCTGTACAAATCATTGTAAGACCTCATCTGGAATATGCATTTCAGTTTTGGGCACCAGTTCTCCAAAAGGATATCGGGGAACTGGAGAAAGTGCAGAGAAGGGCAACCAAACTGATAAGACGCATGGAGGAGCTCAGCTATGAGGAAAGATTAGAGGAACTGAATTTATTCTCTCTTGAGAAGAGGAAATTAAGGGGGGATATGATCACCATGTATAAATATATAAGGGGTCCATATAGTGAACTTGGTGTTGAGTTATTCACTTTACGGTGAACACTGAGGACAAGAGGGCACTCTTTACGCCTAGAGGAAAAGAGATTTCATCTCCAAATACGGAAAGGTTTCTTCACAGTAAGATCTGTGAAAATGTGGAATAGACTCCCGCCAGTGGTGGTTCTGGCCAGCTCCGTAGATTGCTTTAAGAAAGGCCTGGATACTTTCCTAAATGTACATAATATAACTGGGTACTAACATTTATAGGTAAAGTTGATCCTGGGAATATCCGATTGATTGCCTCTCTGGGATCAGGAAGGATTTATTTCCCCTGCTGTAGCAAATTGGATCCTGCTTTTCTGGGGGGGGGGGGGGGGGGGTTCGTCTTCCTCTGGATCAACTGTGGGTATAGGATTGGGTATATGGGATTGTATGATATATTTTTATTTTATTTATTTATTTATTTTTATGGTTGAACTAGATGGACTTGTGTCTTTTTTCAACCTGACTAACTATGTAACTATGTAACAATAGCTGCAACTGACTAAAAAACGTTTTATGCACTAACTCAGACATCACAAAGATTCTGGGATCCCTTTAATGCTGCACATTGTTAAAGGTGATTAGTAACTTTCCAGATTAATACATTCCTGATATGTCTCAATTAGGGCTGCAACTAACGATTATTTTCATAATCGATTAGTTGGCCGATTATTGTTTCGATTAATCGATTATTTGGTTAATAACCTTAAAAAAAGTGTGGTGTATAATTTAGTTAATGTGAACAGTTTTTAAAAAAAAAGGTAATTTATTCTTAAATATCTCTATGCAGTGGTAAATATAAATAACCAACTGTATGGTTAGGGAGCAAAATAACGAATCCACTCTGAGAATAACAGACAGAAGAGATATACTGTATAAACTATTAGAGGTGAGACATACTGTATAAACTATTAGAGGAGAGATATACTGTATATACTATTAGAGGAGATATACTGTATATACTATTAGAAGAGATATACTGTATAAACTATTAGAGGAGATATACTGTATATACTATTAGAAGAGATATACTGTATAAACTATTAGGAGGAGATATTCTGTATATACTATTAGGAGGAGATATACTGTATATACTATTAAAGGGTGAATCTGGTAAATATCATCAGACTCAGTGATCAAATTTTTTTATTAAAAACAAAAACAATGTCCTCCTTCAAAAAAAATGTCATTTTAAGAACGTTCGTTCTTTCATTCAGTGAATGTACAAAAATTTTTCGTCTGAATATTCTCGTCTGAAAATTGATCCGTGTGGCCAGCATAAGGCTCAGTACACACCTATGCAGTTTGCTTTTCATCTGTTTCTGCAGTGATTTTTGCTGTGCGTTTTGATTTTTGTGCACGTGATTTTGCTGCGATTTGCGTTTTTGCATTTTTTTTGGCCAATTTGTTGTTGGGCAGATTAAAAAACACATATTGCTGCAAAAACGCATTACATGCTTTTCTGCAGCTTCTCTATTGAAGTATATTGAACCAAAAAAGCACCGTTTTGCGTGAAAGTGTCCCATAGGAAACCATGTGAATGAACTGTAGTGCGTTTCTGCAAAAAACACCAAAAAACACATAGATGTGAACCAGGTCTAAGACGTTTAGTAACATAATGGGGTGAAAAAACTAAAATTAGCCCTTTATAGTACAAAAAAAGCAGATCACTACTGTAAGGGGTTAATTTTTTTTTAGTGTAGAACTGTGAAAGTAATATTTGCAGTAGCGGTTATTTGTTTTTTTTTGTACTATAAAGGGCTCATTTTAAGTTTTTTTTAACCCCATTATGTTACAGGCCGATTAATCGATTATGAAAATAGTAATCGATTCATTTCATAATCGATTAGTTGTCGATTAATCGATTAGTTGTTTCAGCCCTAGTCTCAATATACACTGACAGTATACATTTTCATAAAAGCCTTTTATCACTGGAAAGCAATGCTTGAGCTCTATTCATGTGATGCAACGCTGCTCCAGGTCTGCCTGCCAGTATATTCCTTCCCACTCCTCTGAAACAATGTAAACGAAACAATCCGGACAGCTGCACTCCAAGATTCTTCGGGGTTATTGAAATATAAAAGCAGCGTCTTAGAGCTAGACCAGCACTTAATCATGGGAGTCACAATTAAGCACTGATATAGCGTGAAACACGTCAACTTTCTTGGCCCCCACAGTGTCTGTGTTGCTATAAGAAGTTGCTTTTATTTTTCATTAAAGACAGAAAAACTCGGAGTGCAGCTGCCCAGATTGTTTCGTTTACTCTATTGAAGCGACTTTGCCCCCACAACAAACAAAGATGATGTCATCAGTCTGCTTGACCGCTGAGAAGGGTAGGCTCATTTATGACCAACTAATAAACCAATACCTTGCCCCCCCAAAAAGACATGGAAGCTGATTAAGTTGGAAATAGGGCAAGGCCACAGATTTATTGAACTTTTCAAAAGTTCAACTTTCCAAATGTACCAAACAATGCCAGCCACAGTATACCATGAGCACCCATAAATATAAACTCACATAGTCTAAGAGGCCTGTCCTTACCATCAGTGCCAGACAGGAATTAGACTGACCCCAGAATTAACCTTGAGGCCCATAAAAGCAACGTCAATTGCTGGCAAAGTCAAAACCGTCAATAAAGCTGTGACAAAACATCACAACGGGCAGGAGGGTGGCAACTCTTATGACAGATGAATCTCCTCAGAGCAGTTGGATGTGTCTCAGCATAGCCTTTTTCCCAGAGTTCAGGCTCCACCCAGTCACCTCAGGTCTTGTAGCCAATCCTAAGGGAGCTACTGAACTTCCCTTTTAGGTTCACACCCACAGTGATGCCATGCCTCCAGCAGTCAAGGCTGCCTTTCCCTAAAGGCGGTTCAAGGGGCCTTCAAAAGGCAGGAGAAAGCACATCCTAATGCCTAGTACACATGAGCCAAATGTCGGGAGACATCAGTCGGTTCAATAAAAACCTGCCGACATTCACCCCATGCGTATGTCAGCAGGTCTGACAGAAGCTGGCTGTTTGGCCAATGGCTGAGAGCGATGACCAGGATGTTCTGGCAGAGGGCAGGGAGAAGGCAACAGCTCAGCGGGGGAGAGTATCGTACTAACATCGGATTGTTAGTACACCTGTCCCTCTTATACAAATATACATACATGGTTAGTTTTTTTTTTTTTTGTTAAGCCAGAAAGCTGTAGAAATAATAAACAAACAGATTCCCCCATCCACACAAATGAAGTAAATAGAGAACCCACCTTCCCCCACTTCCCCAATGGAACATTTAAGTATTACAGCTAATTGGGTGCAACCACTGATTGACAGAAAATTTTCCAACATGTCTCTTGACAGAAGTTGGTTAGTCAATCCACTTCTGTTGAGAAGGGGAACCCACACACTGATCGAAATTCAGTCTGTAAGCCTGGTTTAAAAGTTTGCTTGAAAAACTTGAAAGCTTTATGTTTCAAGAAGAAACAGTATTTTCCTTTTATTTTCATTTTCTGGTTCCCTGGAAGCCAGTCTGCAATATATTTTTTTAATCCTCATAAATTTTGTAACAGTTAAGAACCAGGAAGGGTCTAAAAGACAACATATTAATCATGTGCGAAAGTTCAAGGGAATTTTACACTGAAAAAAATTAAACCCATCCAGTATATGGAAGCTTTATGACCTTAAAGGAAACATGGGGCTAGCATTGCTCAGTTCTCATTCTGCAAATGTTCATTGCCTGGATAATATGCAATCCATCTTACACTAACACTAACCAATGACTTGGAACAAATGTTCAGATCAGGAAAGTTAAGCCGCACACACACACGATCGGACTTTCCGACGGGAAATGCTCGATGACAGGCTGTTGTCAGTAAATCCGACCGCGTGTATGCTCCATCGGACAATTGTTGTTGGACCGACAAAAATGTGTGTTTACTACATCTCTGCAGTAGATGCAGACTTTCACTTGTTTTGTCTCTTTAAAAAGTAGCAAGTACTGAAAAACGTAGGTTGATCTGTTTGAAAACCAGTGATTTCCTACCTAGGGTTCTGTAAATTCTGCCTGTACTCCACAGAAACCTTATGTAGTATTATCAGCCCTGCCCAGTTCACCTATGTTATGGAGATGAGGGGAGGAGTCCTGAAGTCCAAATCAGGAACTAGTAGCCTAGGGTGACAAGACTGCTCCTCCAAAGATACAGTGCAGTAAAGTGAACATTGTCATCGTAGGACAGGAAATGTGTTACTGACAGGATCACCATGTGAAAAATGAAAACAAAAAATGAAAAAAAATCAACTACCACATCTGGACTGGTAATATGCAATATATTGTAAGTTTTTCTTGGGTTTATATAAACTTTAAAGTGGTTGTACCCATATGAAAAAAAAAAAATCCCTGCAAGACAAAGGCATAATTAACTAGTATGCTTTGCATACTAGCTCATTATGAAATACCTTAAATCAAAGCTGTTGCTTTGGTCCCCGCACACCGCTGTGACCAGCGATATGTCTCCCAGAGTTATTTCTGGGTTCGCAGACTCTGGCGCTGTGATTGGCCAGAGCAGCGATGACGTCACTCCCGCGATGAAGTCGGCGCAAGCGTATATGGTAAATATCTCCAAAACCGTGCAGGTTTAGGAGATATTTATAGTACCTACAGGTAAGCCTCATCAAAGGCTTACCTGTAGGTACAAGTGGTGTAACAGGGTTTACAACTACCTTAAGGGGTCCTGTAAACACCACCCTCTCCCCATTCCATTACTTAGACATGCTGTGATTGAATAACTAAAGGAGTAGAGCTTGTTTACTTTCAAATGAATTGTAACTTAGCTTAGTGAATGATGTAAAACAATGGGGAAATTCCCTTTGGAAAGACTACCCATTCATGTGCAAGTAAAAAAAAAAAAAAAACAGGATTTTTGATTGCACATGATTTGATGATTAAAGTCAGTAAAATGCCAACTCAACCCCTAAGCTAAGTAAAAATTCACTTTGCATAGAGAAAATTCACTTAGCTTATTGAATACAATGAAGTTGTGCTACCTTTTTTAATTTTACTTGCATATGACTGGGTATTCTTTGCAGTGTTTTATCACTCTTTGTTTGACATCTTAGATAAGTAAAAATTCTCTTTCAATGTGAACATGCTCTATTCTTTTAGTATATAAACCCCAAGGCCAATGTCTGTCACATGGGCATTTTGGAATGAGTATGTTAAAAGTTCCAAAGGCTGGTATTTGGGCAGTAATTTGGCATATGAGTACAGTGATCCTGACATGTAGGTCAGCACACTAAATGTAATCAACAGCCGTGGTATCTCTAATTAGAAGAGTATCACTAATGTTCCATAGTTAGGAATGGAGAAAACTGCTAGTTTAATTTAAAGCTAAAAACCCCATTAAGACCCCCTGAAGAGAGAGTTACAGCTGTAATGAAAAGAATTAATTAGAATGTACATTAAACTCATATACCATAACTGTACCTGATCATTTGGTATTCCATTATATCTGTTATTTATGTTATAAAACTGAATGCGGAAAGAACAAAGAAGACAAAAAAAACAAAACAAAACAATAAAACATAATAAAGATAATGAGTTTTCTTTATTGTAATCTACAAAAATGCAAAGCTCAACACTTCCTAACTTTATCAATGAAGCAGAGATGAGAATGAGAAGCAATACATATTTATGGTATAAAATTTGCATGTCTGCATACGGTGCACATATGGCTGGAAATTTCTCGCTGCGGTTCCCAGCATGGGCTCATGTATTATTATACCTGTCCCTTGATAACCGCCAGACATCAGAACCATTACGGAAATGCCACACATCTGGTAATTAGGAAAGTTTTCAGCTGAATTTTCATTTCAATTTGTCTTTTTTTTTTCCCCATCCTTGCCCTCAGTGTACGGAATACTCACAATTCTGAATCAATTAAAAATATGCGTGTTGATTGCTTCCAATCAGCACAATTCTGCTTCATTAAAATACATGGCATCTATGAAAAAACGTCAATAAATCTCAGCTTAGACAAAGAAGAGACGATCCGACTGAACTGCGGGAAGACTGCGAGTCTCAGAGGTGATTATGGCTCTCGCTGTGAGGATCATTGCAATAAAATACAAGGGACTTAATATAGTTATACTTAAAGTGTGCTGGATCCATAAAATACCAACTTACACTTGTCACTATATTTTCATTTTTCATGCATAAGTTAATTAAATTGTCAATATAATAAGTGTAATTGCTGTATGACCTAAATTATATTTTCTGATTTGTTGACTTGAACTCGTTCTTTTATGGCTAAATTAATTAATAATTCATAATACACTTATGAAGTAGATACATCTTAGGGGGGAATGTAATGTACCTGCAGTTAATTATGTGTACAACTTTGAAAAATAATATTTGTTCATTTGTTAATCATTCTTTAAAACAAAGTAACAAATAAATGTTGGCCTTTTTATTGTACTAGTTTTCTTTTTACTGTACCATCATGATGCAAACGTGGTGTAGAAAAAGCTTCTGAACTTAGGTCTCTGCTGGATAATAGACACAGCAAGGTGCCAGATCATATTTTTATGGTTACAGTGAAGTGCAGTAGCTCCCTGATGATTTCCTGAAAATCAGTATTTGCATAAGCAAAGGCATGTCCCCCACCTCCCATGTGTTAAAGCGGGGTTCCCACTTAAAAAAAAAAATTAACAGTCAGCAGCTACAAATACTGCAGCTGCTGACTTTTAATAATCAGACACTTACCTGTCCCAGGGTCCAGTGATGCAGGGGATCGAAGCCCCGCTCGTCCCCCCCTCTGCTCAGCAGTGCCAGCATTTTAACTGTGGGTGCCCGGCTGTGGCTTCACAGCCGGGCACCCACTGCGCATGAACGAGGCGCGCCGTGCATTGTCACTGGCCGCACAATCATCTGGGACTGGTCACGTGTCCCAGATGATTGACAAGAGGGAGGGGGGAGAGGTGATCTCCCTTCCTGCACCGAGGGAAGTGACCTCAGGAGCCCAGGCGCCGAAGGAGGCAGACTACGAGGGACCCCTTAGCAACAGGCATTTAGAGGTGAGTAAAAAAAAAAATTTCTCCAAATGTTTTTTTTTATTTTGTTTAAGCACATTATCTTTTTTTTTTTTTTGGGGGTGGAACTTCACTTTAATGTGTGGGCCTGGCATCAGAAATGCACATCCCTTTTCTCTGCAGGGTCACTGCTAAGGCCCATTGGAGTTTCTAAAGCTTTTAAACAACCACAGACTTTCTAAAAATTGCCATTTGCATGGGCACAAGAGCGCCCCTCTCTTTTCATGTCAGTGCTCAAGAAATAAGACACCAATAGAGTTGATCTTGAAATTCACACAGTGTTAGGCTGGCCATACATGGTGCACATTTCTTTCCTGCAACCACAGGGTTCACATGATTTCACCATCAACACAGATGGTGTTGGGGGAATCAGCAATTGTCTTCTCTGGGGTGGGTGGGGGAATTCGTCTCCGCTGGGAGAAGACAGTGATTATTGCTAGCAGCTATAGAGAATCAGGCAGGCTGATTGTACCCAAGTTGATTGATCAATTAACTTGGCACACTCCGCCAGCCCATTAATGGTTCGAATCTCAGCCGGCTCCTGCTGAACCGTCTATGGCTGGCCTTAGACCCCTTTCACACTGAGGCATTTTTCAAGCGCTTTTGGGCTAAAAATAGCACCCACAAATCGCCTGAAAAACGCCACGGCTGCAGCCCCAATGTGAGAACCCAAGTGTTTTCACACTGGGGAAGTGAGCTTGCAGGACATTGGAAAAAGTGCTGCAAGCAGCATTTTTGTGGTGGGCTTAGGAGCGGTGTATACATTGCTCCTCCACCACCCCTGCCCATTGAAATGAATGGGCAGCGCTGCTGAAGCACGTAAAAAGCGTTTCGGCAGCGGTGCTTTTTTTTTTCGGGCGCTTTTAACCCTTTCTTCAGCCACTAGCGAGGGTTAAAAGCACCCCGCTAGTGGCCGAATAGCACTGCTAAAACTAGCGGCGCTTTACCGCTAACGCGGAGCGGCCCCAGTGTGAAAGGGCTCTTAGATTCAGACAGAATTTCATGAATTTGATTGTACCAAGTGTGATATGGGGGATTGTTAGTCCATGCCAGTCTGAACTGTGGGTTTTAGGGCTTGCCAGCTCAATTTTATTAAACAAACTAAAATGAAATACAAAATGCTACAGAAAAATGGTAACCGATTGCACACAGGAAGCCAACTCATTGTGACCAAAACTAAACCAGTTAATGTAAAATGGCTTCAGCTTTGCTCTCAACCCACAGGAGAGGTCCCTCAGATGCATTTCGCCTCCTAGTGGGCTTAATCACTCAGCCTGTAGTTACAGCTCCCTGTTGTAAGGGCCCACGCCTGGCCTCTCAATAGGAGTTCTCCTAACACCCCGGGCTCTTTCATTTCTCTGAGACTTACAGATTCCCTCAGTTCCCTGGACTCGCCTAGTTGTCTCAGCTTTTTCAGTCTCCCAGATTCGCTTAGTCTCCCAGTCTCATTTAGCCACCTCAACTCTCTCAGCCCAGTGGACATGGAATCTCTCCAACATGAACCTCTGTTTTCTGACAGAAACATACATCTGTTTTCAAACTGAAGCACACCGCCCTCCTGACTGGGGCCCTGAGCTATACCCAAGCCTTGCTTATAATGGATGTGCCCATCTGCACACTCACATAGCCTGCAGGTCTCCAATAAGACCCGGACACAGGATTGAAGGCTCTCCAACTACCCAACTACCCAGTTGTATATGCTCAGAATAAAAACTCTGAAGCCCTGCACTCTGCTTGTGCCATTCCTACATCCATTTTTACAGTGGCGGGGCATTGCACTGTCACACAAGCTAAATCCAAATTTCAGTGTAATTTTGATTGCTCAGTTTTCCAAAATACTTCTGGTAGCCATATGACTTCCAAATGACCAATTATCTCATCATGCAATGCAAGCAGTGTCTTCCCTTCTTTATTGGGACTTTTAGAAATTCTGCTTGCAAGTTCTAAAAAATTCCAGCCAGAACTAATTGACCTTTTCTGAAGTTCACTTGCGCCCAGTCACTAAGCAGGAGGAGGTGTGTCTATTCTCCATTAACTTTCAATTTCATTTTTTTTGATAGGCTGCATTTTATAAACTCTGTCAACAAAAATATATTATCCAATCCCTTTCCAGCAGTGGCTTTAGTGCTGAAGCTTTTGTTAATTGATTTTAGTGTATTTCAAATTAGGGATCTTAAAGAGAAGTTCCAGCCACCTGTGAAAAAAATAAAAGTTAGCAGCTACAAAAACTGTAGATGCTGACTTTTAAAAAACAGCCACTCACCTGTCCCATGATCCAGCGGTGTGCTGTGCTCTCCACAGTTGGTCTCACCCACTGTCTTCGGGCTCCAGCGCTGGCATCTTCACTATGGGCACCTGGCTGTGACATCTTGCAGCTTCACAGCCACGTGCCCAAAGTGCATGCGCTAGTCGCGCTGTGCATTGTGATTGGTGGATGCAGTCTTCTGGGAGCTGTCAGTATCTCAGAAGACTGCAGGGGGGAGGGAGGAGAACTTCCATTTCCGAGCGCCACGTCCTTAAACCGGAACTTCCCCTTTTGGGTGGAGCTCCACTTTAAATTAAATGGCAATTTCATGCTAATAAACTGTTAAAATCCCACATGTAGCTTTTCTACACTTCAATGTGAAATTGAGTTGTAGTTAATCTATTTCCACATACTGTACCTATTGAAAAAAGGCAAACAGTAATACAAAGTGGAGTAGCCAAAATATCAGGTTAGAGTTCAGTTAATTGATTGTTGTTTGTTGGTTACTTAGTTACTATATGTGATCATGGATCTTTGCATACATTTATTAATGGGTATGTAAACCTTAATTGTGAAAGTTTGGGCGTACATTTCTCTTTTCCTCATAGTCAACATACTTCTTTTATTTTTTTGAAGCCACAATAAACACATTTCTCTTTTCCTCATAGTCAACATACTTCTTTTATTTTTTTGAAGCCACAATAAACACCTGCTGATCCTGCCAGTCCTCCTGAGAATAAAGGACTTTCTGTTGGTTTCCAGCCAGACTAACCATGAAAGCAAATTTGTGTAAGTGAGGTCAGTTTGCATCATGATGTTCACCTAATCCAATCATAGAATACTGCATTCATTGGGAGCTGGACAAATGTAACCATGCAAACAAGTCAATACTTAAACTTCAACTGATGTCATACTTACCTGCTCTGTGCAATCCCCCCCCCCCTCGGAACTCTGGGCTCTAACCCCCCCCCCCAGCTAAATGCCCACATAGAAAAGCCACTTGCTATGGGGGTACCTGTGTGTGCTCATTCCCGAGCCCTGTTTTTTATGTCCATTATGCACACAGGGTCAGGCTTGGCCCCGCCCCCTGCTCCCTCATCTCTGTCTCTGATTGACAGCAGTGGGAGCCAATGGATCCCGCTACTGTATCTGAGCCAATGAGGAGTGAGAGAGCCAAGAGGGCCTTGTGCACATCGATGGATTAAAATCATGCTTAGGTATGTATTTAGGGGGGCTGCAGGGGGAACAGCATGCAGAAGGGTTTTTACCTTACGGTAAAAAACCTTCTGCCTATACAACCACTTTCAGCTTTAATAGCTCAGGCTTCATATTAGCACTATAGACAGCAGGCTCTGCTTTCTTTTCATATATGTACTGTAATGGGAGTGCATACTGTGTAAATTGAGTGTGTAAAGAATGGGAGAGGTGCTATTGTGCACTTTTCCCTACAGACAGTACAATACATTTCAGTTTTATGAGCATATCTCTAAAAGATAGGAGTGACTGTAAAAACAGGAAGTACTACTAAGGCTGCCCATATCTGAGCACAAAGCTCACCAAGAACAAGAACTGATAGATCTGCCCATCTACCAATGTGCACTGCCCACAGGTCGATGACAAACACTAAATAGATTACATCTATTTGCTAATGCACTGTTTTTTAATATAGTACCTTTTTATGCCTGGGAGATGGATAGTTTACCAATTATTTTTTTAATCAAAGCTGTCAATTTAAAAATGTTGAAATTGAATATTGAAATGTATTTAGAAATATATTTAGCACTACCCCTGAAGAAGCTTGTGGAGTGTTTGGGTGCTGTTACTCTGCCTAGTGATGGCTTGCCCTGTACCTGAGTAGCACAGACACACCTGGAACTGTTGAATGGACTTTATTAAAATAGAATTCCAGCCTAAACTTAACTAGTCTTAAAAATGTCCCCTCCCCCTCCTAACGAATGCTGACTCACTTGTGTAGAAAAGATACATATACTATTTAGCCCGCTCCAGTCCGGTCCCGTGATCTAGCTCCCTTGTGTCAGCCAGTGGTGACTGCAGGGGAGAGGAGGGACTGATGACAATGGATGAGCCACAGCAGCCTATGGGTGACGTCAATCTCCCTTAACTCCCAGCTGATGTCAAATGCTTTCTCCTCTCCCCTGCAGCCGCCACTGGCTGACACAGGGGATCATGTGACCGGACTGTAGTGGGCTGAAAATAGGTATTTTTTACACAGGCTAGTCAGCATAGAAGTTAGGAGGGGAAGGGGGCATTTTTAGGAATAATTTGGTATGGGCTGGAATTCTTTAAAAAAGTCAAAAGCCCTGAAAGGCAAGAAGAGCTGGACAGGAAATGCAGCAACAAACCATATCAATATAGCAAATCAAAATGAATAATTTAAAATAGCAAAAGCTAAAAAAACAGGCACTATGGGGAACGGGAGAAATGGCAACTGTAATAGGGCGTACACACGGTCGGACTTTGTTCGGACATTCCGACAACAAAATCCTAGGATTTTTTCCGACGGATGTTGGCTCAAACTTGTTTTGTCTACACACGGTCGCACAAAGTTGTCGGAAAATCCGATCGTTCTAAACGCGGTGACGTAAAACTTGTACGTCGGGACTATAAACGGGGCAGTGGCCAATAGCTTTCATCTCTTTATTTATTCTGAGCATGCGTGGCACTTTGTCCGTCGGATTTGTGTACACACGATCGGAATTTCCGACAACGGATTTTGTTGTCGGAAAATTTTATCTCCTGCTCTCCAACTTTGTGTGTCGGAAAATCCGATGGAAAATGTCCGATGGAGCCCACACACGGTCGGAATTTATGACAACACGCTCTGATCGGAATCCGACCGTGTGTACGGGGCATTAGGCTTATCTAGAATGCAAATGCCCTAATTAGAGGACTGGGCGGTGGGATATAGAACTACAGTCCTGCTACTCACTGCAAACAGTAGCAGAAGTAGCAGCACCAGTCTCCTGTACACAGGCTTCCAACTGCTTGTGGGTTCCTGCTGAACTCCCTGCAGTTCATAGAGCAGATACCAGCTATGCAAAGCCAATCAGGATCTTCTCCCTCTCTGAGTTACCAGGGGTAGGCTTAGTCTAGGCTGTGATGACAGCCAATCCAAATACTCTGTGGCTCTCCTCTCCCTGAGTTCTCTCAGTGGCAGGGAACAGGGCAACAAGCTAGTGGGGGAAAACGCCTCTGCCATGCAGCCTAAAGGGTACACCAGCTAGGGCCATAGATAGATAGATAGATAGATAGATAGATCGATAGATCGATAGATAGATAGAGTTACCATTTTGGTCCCAGGATGTAAATGGACCTCTAAACCGCACAGGGTCCTCATGCAACTACACAGTCTTTAGAAATAGTAGCATCTCATGTGTTCTGCCAGAAGCACTCAATGTCTCTCCTCAAACTCAAACTATGGTCATCACTTGCAGATATCAGGCCTTGTGGTAAACGTTAGACAAATAGCAAGAACTTCCAACCATCGGCTGGGCTCTCTATTGCTCCCTTTTGGCTAATAATGCCTCTTACTACTGATAATAGCTCTGACTATGGAAAGGGCAAGGGAGCATATCTCAGATTAATTTGAACATACAGTTGTGTTTTTTTTACAGCATTGTCTGGGGTTAGAGCCATATAGTCAAGTTCTCTCTACAGCTTACACATGGGTTCATTAGGGCAGAAGAAGTTTTATTGGTTAATAAAGGTACATGCAGGGACGGCGATAACAAAACAAAAGCAAATTATTGGACTGGTTTTAATAGGTTCACTGTAACACAGTAATCCTTGGAAATGCCTAGAGCGGTATCACCTCTAAATGGAGCCCTGCTGTACTGGATAAATACACAGTTTAATGCTGATATTTGTAAGGTCCTAAGAGACATGATACAACCTCAGCCATGGGTATGGATTGAGGGTTCTGTGTGGTCCCTTAGTTAATTCATTTCTACCCTAAGAAGATGAGGGGGAATAGGTTATAATTGAATATGCATGAGAAGCATAACTATTGCTTCAGGATAATAAAAGATACGGCAGATTGCATGCATGCTCATTTTAACGTGTTCACAAATGACAGTATTTTTTCCACTGTTTCATATTCTGTAATGCTCCTGGTGAATCACAAAAGGTGCATTTCAGATAATTTTCTTAAAAGAATATGGCTTGATTATTTCTTTGTTTGATAAGTTCACAACATAACTTATTTAGGAAGGAGTTAGCAATGCAGCTAAGATGTATAAAGTGTAGTAAATCATTGCACTCAAGCTTTCATTTCATCTGTCATACAGTAAACCAAAATCACATTAGTTTTTATGGGCTACGTCACTCCATGCAGTTTAATAATGTTGATTATAATCAAAAACAGCAAATTATAGATGTTAAAACCCATACCTTCCCAAAAATAATATTTCATTTTTGCATACTTACTGACAGATTGCATTACTTTCTGGATTCATATATGTCTTGCAGACTCCAGTGGGGAAATATCCCTAGGAGAATTTTTGAATCTGCCACACAGGCACAGTAATTACAAATAGGGGTGTTAAATGCCACCTGATCAATTTCCTCTAAAGTAAATGTGCATGTTGCCAATGCAGGGCAAAGTAACAGTTTCACTTTAAGAGTAACTCCACTTTTGCTGAGAAAAAAACATTCCTCTCTGTGTGATCTATGTACATTGCAAGGATTTACCAAACTTTGTTGCAGATTCATTCCTACCTTTTGTTATTCTGAAGAAATAGCTGTTTGTTTTTCTGTGTGAATCAGTATGGGAGTGGTTTTATATGTATCGATCAACTGCTGCACCTGCAAGGTTCTAATGATGAAAGCTGCAGGGTCTGCATCACTTTAGATGTAAGGAAAGACTGGAGTAGTCCATTGAGTCTGCCTGGTGATGCCTCCTAGAATTCCATTCGCTTTCCCCACTGCCTGGTCACACTGTTTGCTCAGTTTGCAATAATCTGAAATAAGTACCTCCAAATCTTTTTCTTCTCTAGTGCTGGCTAACACTGTATCCCCAATGTTGTACTCTCTCATGGGATTCTTTGGCATTTGGCATTGTTGGAAGATTGGTCAAAGCAGTGGAAACTGTAGTTCAATGTCTCTAAATGTAAAATAAGTGCATTATTTTACATTTAGAGACATTGAACTACAGTTTCCACTGCTTTGACCAATCTTCCAACAATGCCAAATCATGTTCCATGTTACTTGTTACATGTGATTTCCCTTTGAGAGTGTCACACCAAAAATTACATTGCTCAAGCATGAGGATACTCAAAATCTGATTTGTATCTTAGTGCAGATTTCTGGGAAAATCAGTAAGCCAATCACACAAGTAGGAAATTAAATTTCTGGGGGGTGTTCTATATACCATCTGTGTTCAGAACACCTCCAGGTAGACATATTGTATTGCATTTTTCTGAAAATTACAGCGCTGCAGACTAAAAAAGGAAAAGTACCTTATTTATCGGCGTATAATTTTAAGAGAGAAGTTTCAGGAAAAAAAAATAAAATTTGAAATAAAGAACTTTGAAGCAAATTAAGGGTCACTGCCCATCAATTCAGCCTTATCAGCGCCGCCCCCCTAACACCTCCGCTGCCCTCCCTATCTATGTGCCTGGCCCCTTTCAGGACGCCGGGCATGATTTTTTTGAAGAACCTGGCTAGAGCCAGAGGCTCTAATAGGCTTCAAAATAGGGTGGGCTCGGGATGCAGAGAGTGCGCCCTGATCCCACCCAATTGTGTGACCAAAGAAAATGAATTTTCGCTAGTTTCACACTACAGTTACTCCCTGCCAATCAGGAGGCAGGTCAGTGAGACCTGTTTCCAGATTGGCCAAAGCGCCAGACGATCCTATTGGATGCCTAGCGCTGTGCAAGAGGAGACACGCTGGAGCCGAACCCGCTGCTGACCAGGGGGTTCGGCTCCAGGGGGGGTTTGCATCAGTGCTACACCGCCCAGAGGGCCCCCCCAGAAGAAAAGCCCACCAGCCGCCACTGATCAGTGCCCATCTGCAGCCTCCCCAGCACCCATCAATGCAGCCTGATCAGTGCCTATTTGCAGCTTCACCATTACCCATCTGCAGCCTCACCATTGCAGCCTGATCAGTGCCCATCTGCAGCCTCACCATTGCCCATCAATGCAGCCTGATCAGTGCCCATCTGCACCCTCAATATTGCAGCCTGAACAGTGCCCTTCTGCAGCCTCACGTCAGATTACACAGAACGGGAATCTCCCGTTTACTCGGCGGCTTCTGTTAAACGAGGTCCCACCTCCTGGACCGGCTCCTATGATAGTCAGAACACCGATCCAGTGTCCAGGAGACAGGATTTTGTATTGCTGAGGCCACAGAGTAAACAGGAGATTCTCTTGTAATCTCTTGTTTGTAATCTGATGCCCCCTCCCTCAGAGGCAGCCAAATGCAAATATCGCCATAGAACACGCACACAATATTTGCACCCAATTTTCAGGGAGAAAAATTGCGTGTTATACGTCAATAAATACAGTACTTTTTAACCACTTCCGGACCGCCGCACGCTGATGTACGTCCAAACTTTGACGGTGGATATCATTGTTATGGCAGCAGCTAGCTGCCATAACCCCGGTATCCTTGTTTTTGTGTGGCGGACGGCTTTCTGATAAAAGTGGTCCCTGCGGCGGATTCGCCGCACGATCACTTTTATCGGTGACGGGAGAGGGGCTCCCGCCGCGATCCGGTGCCCTCCGCCGCTTACTGGAGCCATCAGTAGCGGCGGAGGCAATCGCGTCCTTCTCTCTTCTGTGCCTGGAGACGAGTGAGACTAAGATGGCGCCCACTCGTCTCCATGACACTGCTGGGTGGACGTAAACATTTAATTACAATTTGACTTGTGTCACAATTAAATATGTTATATAATTTTTTTTTTATTTGCTAATTTTATTTGCTAAATTTTTTCCCACAAAAGTGGAGTTACCCTTTAACATCCTTCTTCTGCACACGCTCATCTTTTGTTTACTCTGCCATTATGCTTAAGCCTAGTACACACGGGCGGCATCGGCTAGCTCAAACTGTCCGACATTCAGCCTGTGTGTATTGCAGCTGGGCCGACAGAAGCCGGCCTTTTCGACCGGCTTCTGTCGAAGGGGCAAGACCTGAAAAAGGTTCTCTGACTGGAGTGTTCTGGGGGGGGGGGGGTCAGGCGGGCGTTCCCATTGTTCCTACCAAGTGACATGTGATCCACACCTCTTCCTACCAAGTGACATTTCTGGTGGTTGGTATTTGGCTACTTATTCACCTAGTGCTGACACAGGGCGGTGGGGGAAAGATTTCTCAGCCCTCAGGACATTGAGTTTGCACGGGGCTTCCTCTTGTCTCTTCCAGTGGCCACATTTATTGTTGCTTGTCTCTATGTTGCACATTTCCCTTAAAGACAAGGGGGCAAGAAGTGAGGGAGAATCTCCTCATCGGAACACAGAAAACAAAACCCTAGAGTAGTTTTAAACTGTACAAACATTTTCACTCTTTTTGTGTTTTAGGCTCGTCCTAGGTATAGTTTTTAAGGATCTGAGCATCCATCAATTTTTATTTTGTACAATGAGGTTGTAGATATATATGCTTTACGCTTTGAGTGTGTACTACAATCACCTGCTGGCAGAATTTATCAAGGAGAAACAATTATCAGTAGGATGAAAAATACAGCCTATCTGATTTTGCTTTGTAATATCTGTTGGTTAAATGTCTACTAGGGTCTGATGTCATTCATAAACACCACAAATATCAGATGATCTGATTCAAATGCTTATGGCTACCTTCAGGCTGATAATAGCCCTTACCTCTAGTATGGTTTAAAATCACCCATAGCATAATTACTTTATTAATGTGCATTAGGTTGAGATGCAGGGTTGTGGCATCGCCAATTCCAAGGCATTTTAAATCACCTATGAGACATGGCTTCCTACAAGCTTTTCTTTAAGGCTTTTTTGTGTACAGACATTTCAAGTTGCCTGTTAGTACCTTTAAACAATTAATGGGCTTTGAAAGATAGTTCTACTTTATAGTAGCAAATATAATTGAATTCATTTTTGGATAGCTCTGAGCAGTAGTAAACTAAATTAAATAACAGATGTTGACTCAAGAGGAGGTGGAATTAGATTAATTAGGGAAGCCTAGAGTGTGGATTAAAGAACGAGAAGCAGAAAGGCATCTGTTTATGGGAAATTCATCATATCAACCAACTTTCTTCAGGTTGTATCTGAAAGCATAGAATTAAGTAAATTGACCAAGGCAAGGCACTGATATCACTCTATTTGTCGAATGCTATATGGTATACATAAAACAAAAGATTAGTAAAAGAAAAAGTAAAAGATTGGGACTTTGAATGAGGCATGTACAGCATGGCTAAATAATGAGTCAAATTGTAAAAAAATATAGGTTTATTGTCTTAAACAGTAGATGGCATAACATAATACCGTGGGTACATATATAGATTATGAACATAAACATGACGTATTGCAGACCATATTCATGGAAAAGATCATAACAACACACCATATTGCATTATGTGGCGTAGGACATATGTCCTCCATGTCATAGGATCACCTAAATAGCAGGATAGTGAAGTAAAATCAAGATGAATTAAATACATTGAACCGTATATAAAGAACAAAATGTATCCAAATATGGCCAACGCGTTTCGTGGAATAAACCACTTCCTCAGGGGCAGGTGCATCCGTATATATCGGCTAAGTCTGAAACTTTTGAAACTGAAAGCTGAGGGCTGCTTATGATGTCTATCCTGGGAACTGTGGTGGTATCAGGGACCCACAGAGAAACCGGGCACACACATATGGTCCCTGAAAAAGAAAGGAGAGGGGTATCCAAGTGATGGTCTATGTGGACTCCAATTCTACTGGTGCTGCAATAAGCCATGGTCCAAATCCAAATAATCAGTGGACATAAGAGGTGCTGCCAAAAAGGGGATGTTGACCCAAGAGGAGGTGAAATTAGATTCATTATTAATGAGGAGCAGAAAGGCATCTGTTTATGGGAAATTCATCATATCAACCAACTTTAACTTCTTCAGGTTGTATCTGAAAGCATAGAATTGAGTAAATTGACCAAGGCAGGGCACTGATATCCCTCTATATGTCAAAACGCTTTATGGTATACATAAAACAAAAGATTAGTAACATTTAGGTGTTTTCATTACTACCAACTGGAAGAGAAGCAGCTTGCAATAAGCATGTTGTGTATGGTGTATAGAGTATAAATATTAACTTCAAATACTTCATTGTAACAAGGCCATATCCATAGTGAAACTTTAGCTTTCAGCCCTAGGAGACCATTGCTTATGGTAATCAGTGTAAATATAGAGCTCTTGCCCTAAGCGCCCCCCCCCCATCATCTCACATACACACACCACTTCCCTTCTATGTGTATCCTAACACTGATCCTTCATTACAAAAACTTTAGCCTTCACTTGCATACTGACCTATGCTAGGGTCCTTTGCACCGGAGACTAACCTTTCCTTTACTGAAAGATGCCTGGGCCAAAGTTCAACTATTGCTTTATAGGGTATAAGTCTTATGTGCAAAACTGACACTCCAGGTTTTATTTCTGTACATGTCAGACTTGCCAGAATTACAGTGTGGGTGGTGCCTAAAGCTACAGTATGACTAGAAGTGTTCATCACTGGCCTACCAATAGAGCAACAGCTTTCTATATCTAAAAAGAGCTGTATGGGTCAACTTGTAGCACAAAGTTTGTTTTAAATGTCCATTGGAAAGTGACAGATGTGGAGTAAAGATTCAATCTGGCTGCAGTTTTCCACCGCCGGCTCTTAGACCAAGAACTGATCGATCACATTAACTCTGATGGGTCAGTTCTCAATCCATTCTGAGCAGAGAGCAGTTACCGTTCTCTGCTGTGCCCCTTCAGTGCTCAGTGGAGCACCGGGCTGAGGAGGGGGCAGAAGTGGCTGGCTTAGACTCCCAATGGCATGCTGAGAGGCTGAGCCAGCTGCCAGTAAAGCATCTATGTGGATCCCAATGTAAAAGTCAAGATTCTTCCAGAACCTAGGTTGTCTCTGTGATGGCAACCAACAGCAGGTCACAGAAGTGCAGAAATAAGGGCATTTCTGTGACTCAGAAGAGAAGTATAGCCAAAAAAGCTTTGGCCATACTTGTCTTTTAAAGTAGTTGTGAACATACACTATATTGTCAAAAGTATTGGGACACTTACCTTTACACGCACATGAACTTTACTGGCATCCCAGTCTTAGTCCGTTGGGTTCAATTTTGAAAGGGCCCAACCTTTGCAGCTATAACAGCTTCAACTCTTCTGGGAAGGCTGTCCACAAGGTTTAGGAGTGTGTCTATGGGAATGTTTGACCATTCTTCCAGAAGCACATTTGTCAGGTCAGGCACTGATTTTGGACGAGAAGGACTGGCTCACAGTCTCCACTCTAATTCATCCTAAAGGTGTTGTATTGGGTTGAGGTCAGGACTCCATGCAGGCCAGTTAAGTTCCTCCACCCCAAACTCGCTCATCCATGTCTTTATGGACTTTATTTTGTGCACTGGTCCAAATCATTTAGTAGAGGGGGGGATTATGGTGTGGGGGTATTTTTCAGGAGTTGGGAGTGAAGGGAAGTCTTAAGGCGTCAGCGTACCAATTTTGGACAATTTCACGCTCCCAACTTTGTGGAAACAGTTTGGGGATGGCCCCTTCCCGTTCTAACATGACTGCTCACTAGTGCACAAAGCAAGGTCCATAATGACATGCATGAGTGAGTTTTGGGTGGAGTAACTTGAATGCCTGCACAGAGTTCTGACCTCAACTCAATAGAACACCTTTGGGATGAATTAGAACGGAGATTGCAAGCCAGGCCTTCTCGTCCAACATCAGTGCCTGACCTCACAAATGTGCTTCTGGTAGAATAGGCAAACATTCCCATAGACACACTCCTAAACCTTGTGGACAGACTTCCCAGAAGAGTTGAAGCTGTTATAGCTGCAAAGGGTGGGCCAACTCAATATTGAACCTTACAGACTAAGACTGGGATGCCATTAAAGTTCATGTGCGTGTAAAGGCAGGTGTCCCAATACTTTTGACAATATACTTTTGACAATACTTTTGACAATATAGTGTACAATGCTATATACTTTTTGTAATACTGTTATAACAATGCAGGCACCATAACTGTTTTTGCTTATTCCCAGAAATGATCTTTTTTACCTTTTTTTTACAAGATTCTGTCATGGGACTGTACATCTTTTTCCTGATAGTGGGGGAGGGGTTACACAGTGTGCCTATATTCTGTAATAAGTTCAGCACAAAGTAAGACATAGTCTGTGCTTGAGCAGGTGGCAGGTTCAAGAGGCAGGCTGTGACTGGGAGGGGTTTTGTGCCAGAGGCAAGCTGTGATTGGTTGGAGGTTGTGGTGGCTGAACAAACTACCCAACACAGGAATGCTGTGTATCTGCATAGTGTCCTGTACCTCTGAATGACCAGCCAAAGGATGAAAACTGACCACACTAACAGATCAGCTTCTGTGCTTTATGTGGTCAGTTTAGAACAAGGAAGAAAGGTGACTGACAGGATTAACCTGGGCCTGTACAAGGGGGGGGGGGGGGCAGATGGGACGATGCCCTGGGCAGCACCATTTACTGAAGGAAGGGGGGCGGAGGAGAAGCAGTAGATAATAGCTGAAACATGTGCCGAGTGCGCTCCTGCACCCGACACAAGCCTAAGACCAGCCCCGCCCTTCACTTCTCTGTCAGGCGAGTAATCTTCACCAGAAAGGAGCTTCCTAGTCCCAGCCGGCGTGACGTCACTGAGAGGCCGGCGGGATGGGAAAGGAGCATAGAGTGCTGCCGCCGTTTTCTTAATTAGCGATGGTATTTTGTATTATACAGCAGGAAAGGGGGTTAATGTACTGTCACTGATGCATTAGTGACCAGTGGCAGTTGATTAACCCCTTTGTGCTGCAATAGTGGCACCAGTGGGTAAATTAACACTGACACTGGTGCCACTAATGCAGCACAAAAGGGTTAATTAACTGCCACTGGTCACTAATGCATCATTGACAGTACATTAACTCCCTTTCCTGCTGCATAATACAAATACCATTGCTAATTATTTACTTGCCAACCCACCACAGGTAGCAGCTACAGGCACCAGGACGTACCCACATGTCGCTGCCTGTTTTTGGCGCATGCTCCTGGCTGGGACCTGCTGATCAACTGTATCCAATCACAGCCCAGAGCTCTGTGTTGGCAATCAACACAGAGCGAACAATTGCTTTTTTTTTCTTTTCCCTGCAAATCAGTAGTAAAAAGCAGCACACATTACATATTGTAAAGGCCCGTACACACGATCGGACTTTTTGACAACAAACATGCAAATGAGCTGTTTTGGAGCAACATCCGACCGTGTGTACGCTCCATCGGACAAACTTTTTCTGTTTCCATCGGACTTTTGTTGGCTGTGCGAACGGACAAACTTTCCGGCATATAAGTCATAGCAGAGCGCACAGACAGCATTACAGCCGGAGAGAGCGTCGTGTCAACATCTCTGGAAGAGAAGAGGGAAGAAAACGATCCAGATGTCCGGGCTCCTCTGCTAGCAATAGAGCGGCAAAAGAGCAGAAGATAGCAGAGGAGCTGAAAGAAGAAGGCACCGGAGAAGAACCAGAGAGCGCGGAGAGGACACCGGAGAGAGGGAGAGACCCCTGAAGTCGGAAGAAGACCCCCGAAGACGGAAGAAGACCCCAGGGCTGCATAATAAATTAATTTTAAAACCTGTGTAGTGTGTTTTTTTTAATTGACACTTTTTACCCCGGTGAATGGGTAGGGGTACGCTGTACCCCATACTCATTCACATAGGGTGGGGGACCGGGATCTGGGTGACCCCTTATTAAAGGGGGCTCCCAGATTCTGATAAGCCCCCCGCCCACAGACCCCGACAACCAACGACCAGGGTTGTCGGGAAGAGGCCCTTGTCCTCATCAACATGGGGACAAGGTGCGGCCCCCCCACCCCAAGGCACCCACCCATGTTGAGGGCATGCGGTCTGGTATGGCTCAGGAGGGGGGGCCGCTTTGCTAGTCCCTACCCCCTTTCCTGACCAGCCGGGCTGCGTGCTCGGATAGGGGTCTGGTATGGACTTGGGGGGACCCCACGCTGTTTTTGTTAGCATAGGGGGTTCCCCTTAAAATCCATACCAGACCTAAGGGCCTGGTATGCCCATGGAGGGGAACCCATGCCGGTTTTTTATTTAAAATTTGGCGTGGAGTTCCCGCTCAAGATTCATACCAAACACAGTGCCTGGCATTGGCGGGAATCCAAGTCGAATCCCCGCACCAGTGTGAACCCGGCTCACAAGGTGTCAATCTCGCCAATAAAAGTGGCGAGATTGACACAATATCAGACGACAATACAGAAGTTGACCAAAGGGTGGTGGTAAAGAGCTGAAAAACCACGTGATTTGGTGAAAGTTGGCTGGAAAAGTCCTGTCGTCTGTATGCAAGACAAACTTCTAGCCAACGCCTTTGTACAAAAATCCAAGGGAAAGTTTGTACAAAGTCCAATCGTGTGTATGGGGCTTTAGACACACGCTTAAACCCTTAATTGCTATTAGATGTTAACCCCTAACCAGCCAGTGTCACCCGACTTTGAAGCCGCCCCGCACAGCACGACTTCAATGCAGCTTGCAAACGACTTCTTTAATAGAAGTCAATACAAGCTGCTCTGAAGTCGCCCCCAAGTAGTGCAGGAACCTTTTTCTAAGTCGGAGCGACTGAATGTAGCCCGACTTGTGAGGCGACTAAGTCGCCTGACAAGTTTCCCTAGTGTGAACCATGCCTAAGTGGCTGATTGCCACCAATACAAGTATAAAAAAAAGTTCCAGTATAATTCCCATCATTTGTAGGCGCTGTAGCTTTCACACAAACCAATGAATATACATTTATTGGGATTTTTTAACCAAAGACATGTAGCAGAATACATTTTTGCTTAAATATATAAAGTTTGTTTTTATTATTATTAGATGTTTTATAGCAGAAAGTAAAAAATATATTTTTTTTTTAAATTTTCGGTCATATGATAAAAACTAAAAAACACAGTGGTGTGCAAATACCACCAAAAGACAGCTTTATTTGTGTGAAAAAAATGATATAAACTTATTTTGTTGAATGACCGTGCAATTACCAGTTAAAGTAGCGCATTTCTATATAGCAAAAAATGGACTGGTCATGCAGGTGGTAAAATCTTTCAGAGCTCAAATGGTTAATTAACCCCCCCCCTTCCCTTTCCAGAGCGTTAACCACTCCAGTCAGATCATATGGGGATCGCAGACAGTGTCATTAACGCTGAAGGTTATTACATAAGCTAGCACCATTGCTGGAGATTATTGTTGCAGAAACTGACGCAAATGCTGTGGGTTATTATTGCTTATTAAATTATCCAATTAAACCTAATTTAATTGGCATTATTTTAGGTATTTTCTTGTTTTTAAATGATGCTGACTCTTTCTTTACACGGGGGGGGAGGGGGCACAGTTTTCCATCTTAACCTTGGGCACTGGATGGCCTTGTCCAGGTACTTCAGATAGAAGATGTACATGAAAATGATAGAGGCTATGATTTATAAAATAAACATATGTGAACTCACATTAAAAAAAATGTGCTAATGTTAACTCTTTAGGACCTTTGTATTAATAAAAATTTGTCTGTTTTTCAAATAAGATTACAGTATCAAAGGCATTTAGGGGGTGCTGTTAGGATTCTGAAAGAACCAGCGCACCCTTGGGCCCACTGAGTAGAGAAATCCTGTAAAAGGCCGGGTTCACACTGTTCCGACATTGAAGTCGGACGACATCTGATCCGACTTTGCCCTCCAACTTCATGTCCGACTTCGATGCGACTTCAGCGAACAGGATTCCAACTTTGATCCAGCAATACCAGACCCTTTGAGTCTGGTATGAATGCTGAGGGGGGAACCCCACGCCAAAATTTAAAAAAAACAGCGTGGGTGAGTCTGGTATGGAATTTGAGGAGAAACCCCACGCCCAAAAAAACGGCATGGGGTCCCTCACCAAAATCCATATCAGACCCTTATCTGAGCACACGACAGGTCAGAGAACGCCCCACCCAGACCATACCAGGCCACCGACATGGGGACAAGGTGCTTTGGGGTGGGGGGGCACTGGCTCGCCCCCCCCTTTCCTGACCTGGTGGGCTGCATGCTTGGATAAAGGTCTGGTATGGATTTTGGAGGGGGTCTCCATGCTGTTTTTTTGGGATGGGGTTTCACCTCAAAATCCATACCAGGTCTTGGGGGGACCCCACGGTGTTTTTATTTACATTTTGGCGTGGGGTTCCCCCCCTCAAGATCCTTAGAGTGCAAGTCGCATGCCAATAGTCAGATCAGTTAAGACACGACTTACATTAAAATCAATGGGCTAAAATCATGCCCAAGTCGGACCAAAGTAGTGCAGGAACCTTTTTGAAAGTCGGGCCGACTTGTTTTGGACCAGTTAAGATGGCTTTTATAGGGAACCACTGATTTATACAGGTCATGCAACATGTGCTCCCAAACTTGCACCAGTGTGAACCGGGCCTTATGCTTATTGTGCCATGGTGAATAGTGGGTGTGGCAAAGCTTTTCTAAACACAGACTATAGACCTACTGTACGGTGAATGCCTTAGAGCACATCTTAAGTAAAATAAAAATAATTAAAAATAATTTAAATAATTTAACACTACTTGCAGCTGCCTGCAGCTACCTGCAAATGGTGAGGCAATGAACACTTTGGTAAGGAGTATTAATGTACAGGGCAGATTACAGATAACAGAGGTCAGAATTGTGTGATATAAAGCACAACTTGTACAAGGCCATGTGTATGCATTAAACAGCATTATATCATATTCACTGTTCCAGTGATGTAGCACCAAGTTTTCCCTCCAGTGTACAGCTCCTTGTGCATTTAGGTTTCTCCTGGAATGCCAGTGCTTTAGCCAATCTTGAACGTTTGAGCAATGAGTTGCCCAATCAAACATAAATTGCGGAGCTGATCAAGTGTATAAATGGGCATATACACCCATAAATCAAATCATAAAAACACCAAAACAAAGTGTTCAAATAATACACAACAAAGTGCCCAAATAATAAAGTTCCAAATAACTCAAAAGCCATAACAGTGCTCACAAAAATATCAGTGTTTAGAAATCTCAATAAGTCTTCCATGACCACCACTACAGTGAATCTATTGTACCGAAGATGCTGTGGCACCCCTCCAGTGGATGAGCAAGATGCACACTCATCCCAAAGATGTGCTGCCATGTAATAAGCAGGAAAAGAGCATTTTTTTTTGTAAAATCTTTATTTGGGAACAAATTAGCATAAAACAGCAAACAAATTCAGGTAGTCAAGGACTAGACTGAGAGAGGCGAACATCAAGAAAACATACATGTACATATAAACTACCATGAGAATAAAGTAAAGGAGAAAACATAACAATACAAGTAGCAATTACGCCTTGATACAGGTCTGTAATTTCCCATCTTTCTTGGCAGTGCAGTCTGTAATCAATATCCAAAAAGTATATCGGCATTGATAGAGGGAGCAGAGGCTGGCCCATAGCCAGCACCGCATCCACCCATGTGTTAGCATGTTCAAAAGGATATGAGGCATCCCGTTGGCAGTAGCATCAGGAAAGGGGGGCCAAATCCGCCTCCATCAAACCTCTCCCTGCGCACCGCTCCAGACGGGAATGCCTATGGCAATCTGTTGGTGGTGTTGGTGTAGGGGAGAAGAAAAAAAAGAAAGGGGGAGGGGGGTCAGAGCATACCTGAGATTCAAGGTGGAGTCTTCATATCTGCACCGAGCGAGCCACACCAGGGTCGGGCCACCACCCGAGGGAGTAAAGGGGGGGTTTCATGAGGCCTTAGTTCCATCGCCTATACGGGATCTAAGGGACAGTTCTGCCAGCTCTAGCAGCGCCAGGTCTAGACTAGAGGGTATATGCCCTGGATCGGCCACATAGTCCATCCAGGGAGCCCATGTGATGTTGAAGCGTTCCAAGGTACCTCTACAAGTCGCTATCCAATGTTCAGCCTCTCCAATATCATTTACCTTTTTAATCCATTCCTCCCTTGTGGGAATTCTGGACTGCTTCCAGTAGATTGGAAGTAAACGTCTGGCCGCATTTAAAAGATGTGGCAGTGTGCTTTTCTTGTATCTACTAATTGGAATCTGAGGGACATGCAGGAGGAAGTGGGTCGGGGACAAAGGGACATCTAGGTCTAGGATCTCTTTTATTTGGGATTTAATGTCCTCCCAATAGGGCCTGATCCGGGGGCACATAATTAGTTTCTTGGGTTTTAGACTCAATAGAGCTGTAGTGGGTGAGCTGGTAAAAGTGTGTCAGCTGAGCCGCGGAAAATTCAAGTTTCAGGTCTCTCTCCCATGCCCGTACATATGCAGGTTTAGTATCCAGGGTAGCAGAACCTAATAGGCGGTACATTTCCGAGATCATGTGGGGAATCGGTTCATCCTCCACAAAAAGGCATTAGAAGGGTGTGAGAGGTGAGATGTCTCTTATAGAATGGAAATGAACCTCGAAAAAGTGTGGAGCTGTACCTCCAAAAATGTATCTGGGTGCCGCTATGTCTGGTCTGCAAGGACTTGAAACTCAATAGTTTACCATTTCTCATGAGCTTTCCACAACTGGTGTTGCCATTGTCCACCCAAGGGTCAAAAAAGGCCATTTGTTCACCTGGAGGGAACCACAGAACCCCCCCAATGGAGCCAGCGGGGACACAGGAGGGGATAGGTTCAGGGTTGGGTTTATCCGATCTCCATCTTCCTGTGGTGATCTCCATCCTCCCTGTGGAGATCTCCATCCTCCGATCAGCGTGTGATAATACCAGCCGGCGGCCATTCCACTGTTCAAAAGCCGCACCTCCTCCTCGTCTGTGATAGGCAGAACACTCAGCAGTCAGCGGTCAGCCTATCACGGACATTCTCTCATTCTCATACCACGGACGAGGATGAGAGAATGTCCGTGATAGGCTGTACACTGACTGCTGGGAAATGGAGTGTTCAGCCTATCACAGATGAGGAGGAGGCGCGGCTTTTGAAAGTTGGAATAGCCTCCGAACTGTATTAACACACGCTAGCCGGCATCTGCCTGCATGACACGCTGATCATGTAGGCAGACGGCGGTGACTCGAGTATAAGTCGGGGGGGGGGGCACTTTCAACCTAAAAAACAAAAGGCTGAAAATCTCGACTTATACTCGAGTATATACGGTATATATTTGTATTATGACACTTCTTACCTGTCCAGTGGGCTGCCAATAGTGTAAGTAAGGAGGGGCTGGCCAAAGTAACACACATTATGTATGCATTCAGTGCTCAATGAATGTCCAAAACATCTCCCCCACCCCTAAAATTTTTGCAATGGGCCATCAGAGGGGGTGAGGAATCTGATAGGTGGACCTTATACTTCTGTCTTTAAATATTCCCTAAAATAAATGTTATAGTGATTTTGGCCAAGAATATTTGTGCCTAATCTGCTTTCAATGTTTATGTGCAAAATTACTAATTTTTTTTTTCTTGTTTGACTCAACAGTTTCCTTTTACGCCACAGGAATGGCAGACTGTGGCCTCCCACTTTGCCACCCGTTGGGACTTTCCCAACTGCGGGGGGGCAATTGATGGGAAACACGTCCACGTCGTCCCACCCCCCAACTTGGGGTCATACTATTACAACAACAAGGGGTTCAATAGTATTGTGATGTTGTCGGTGGTGTCGGCTACTTACGAGTTCCTCTATGTGGACGCGGGGAAGAATAGCCGGATGTTGGATGGTGGAGTCATCGCCCAGACCAAGTTCTACAGGCGTCTCTAGAATGGCAGTTTGGGCTTGCCACCTCCAGAAGACAATGCAGAAGGACTCCCATTCGTCTTTGTTGCGGATGAAGTGTTTGCGCTGGGGGACCATCTTATGCAGCCATTCCCTATGAGGACCCTCAGCCCGGACCAGAGGGTTTTTAATTACCGGCTGGCCAGAGCCAGAAGAGTGGTGGAGAACACATTTGAAATAATGGCCAGCCGGTTCCGCCTCTTTCTTACACCCATACACATGGCGGAATATAAACTCAATCACATCATCCTGACTTACTGGGTTCTCCACAATTTTTTAAGGAGAAATTCTGTAAACTATGCTGCCTCAGTTGGGCCTGAGGCCGGAATTCTGAATGAACCAACCCTGACGGTGCTGGAAACTGGCTGTCCTGGCTTGCCAGAATGCCCGTGAGGTCCGTTTAAGATACTTGGAATACTTTGCGGGTAGGGGGGCCACCGATATGCCAGACAATGTCTGAGACATTTTTAAAATAAAAATATATTTGAAACTGAACAAATATTTGCTTTGATTTACTGCTTGGCTTTCTTTTAGCTGTCTCCTCGGTTATCTTTAATTGGTATATTTTTTTTGGCCTTTTTCTTCAAGAGTGCAAACAAAATTTCTTTGCAACATGAGCTGACAATCTCTTCTTTGGCTAACTATTATTATTATGTTGTGGGTCTGCTACACACACACCTTGTTTTTGTTGTTAATGTATGTAATGCATTACTGACAAAAATATTCATTATTTTCAGCACCATGACCGAAATTTGGGGAGTCCTGAAAATGGCGTGATTGTGTAAAATTATAAAGCACTGTTGGGTGTTTTTTACTAAAGGAAAATCCACTTTGCACTACAAGTGCACTTGAAACATCACTGAAACTGCACTTGTAGTGCAAAGCGGATTTGTCTTTAGTAAAAAACCCCCATTGTCACGGAAAAAAACAACTGTATTCCAAAAACTGCTTTTGAGCATTGAAAGAAGAAGCCACACATTGTTGATTATCAAACTTTTTACTCAAAGCACAATCACATGTGCGTTTATAAAAGGGTTTTTGAACAAACCAACATGTTTGTTGTTTAACATATTTTTAGGTCACATTAAGTTGAAATCGCCTTTTATAGGTAAAACAGGCATGTTTAAAACCATAAAACAATACACAACTCTGGAACTTACAAAGTTCAACTTTTATAAAGTGAAGGCAATATCAGACATTAGTATGTACAAACTGTGTTTGATATTGCCTTCATCAGATGAGCTGATGTCACCCCTGTAAAAGCCAAATTTTGAAGATGCACACAAATTGGGATTCAAAATGGAGATTTCCCTCCTGATCCCATTCCTAATGTCAACATGTGCTAGCTCCCATCATGGGGGATCAATGGGCGTGTTTTGGGGGTGCAACCCCTTCCTCTCAGCTACTTTATTATCGAGGAAGGGGTACATTGATCTTCCATGATGGCAGATAGCATATGTTGACACACTGTGTGCATCTTCAAAATTTGGCTTTTCAAACATGTAAAAAAGTAGTCATTAAAAAAATATATATATATATATATATATACGATATATACCATACTACATCAGCCACACTGTGGCACAAGGTAAATTATTATACTATACATATATTCCTACTCCTCTAATATCACAACACTACACTCATACTCCTATTCCTATAATCAGTTTAGATCTTTCACACATGTTTTTGATTGTTTCATTTGGTTTTATTCATTCACACACTCTCCTTTTGACTTGTTTTTCACTTTTATTCCACCATGTGTTGGCTGACACTACACACTCATTTCATTCACCTGGACATGGCACTGTAGTCAGCATTGTGCTGGCCATCCATGTTTTGACCCAGAATAAATGGCAATTTATTTTTCACAAATACTTGCATATGTGTTTTACTTCCTTGAGATTAAAAAAGACAAGATAATAATGGTTTTGTGGTAACTTGACACACAAAACACACCCAAAACAATTATGGAGATCACCAAAAAAATAAAAATAAAAACAGGAGATCTGAATTAAAAAAACAAACCACAAATAATACAAAAAATATTTTTTAGGTAGATCTGACAAATAAAAATATTATATTCATGAAATCACGAGAAATAATCAAAAAATACATTTGTGAGAAGTCTGTGTGAATATGAGCAGCAAAATAACTTCATTCTTCTAGCATTAAAAAGAAGAAGAGAGTGCGCTGCATTAAACTATTTAAAACATTGCAGCGTGACGAAAGTACTATATTCATTACGAACGCTAATTTTACCAGACCGAGCAGTTCTGTCTCGTAATTTATTCTGAGCATGCGTGGCACTTTGTGCGTCGGAATTGTCTACAAACGGTCGGAATTTACACAAACGGATTTTGTTGTCGGAAAATTTTATAGCCAGCTCTCAAACTTTGTGTGTCGGAAATTCCGATGGAAAAAGTCCAATGGAGCCCACACACGGTCGGAATTTCTGACAACGAGCTCCGATCGCACATTTTCCATCGGAAAGTTTGATCGTGTGTACAGGGCAGTAGAGTCACACTTGCTGAGTTACCGTTTGCTCCCGGCAGCTTCTTGGCAGGTATTAGGAACTTGTATAGGTGGACTGTGCAACTCCAATTTCAAAAAGCACAAAGACTACAATTGTTTAATTGTTTTAACGGTATTACTATATGTCAGTGTTTCTCAACTCCAGGCCTCAAGGCGCCCCAACAGGTCATGTTTTCAGGATTTCCCTCAGATGAAACAGATGTGGTAATTACTAAGGCAGTGAAACTGATCTAATCACCTGTGCAAAATAATGGAGAGCCTAAAAACATGACCTGTTGGGGCACCTTGAGGACTGGAGTTGAGAAACACTAGTATATGACACAATGGGGGTTATTTACTAAAGGCAATAAAGAGAAAAACACATGTGGGAGAGACGCATGCGCTGCACACCCCAAAACAATAATGGTAAAAAATGGACAGTTTCCCCGGTGGGGCTTTAGACAGCAATATCTTGAAATCCAGAATAAAAAAAAAAAAAAAAAATGTATAACCAGTAAGTGCTTTTATTGAACCATGAACAATTGTCATGTTATAATTCAATTGGCATTACAACATAGAGCGCTGGCCAAGTAGTACAATACATATTCCACAATATAAAGTCGACACATCTTTACACAAAATTATATACAGTCATACATTTCCGGGCTGTTGACGGTATAAATCCCCGACGCGTTTCGACCTGTGTACGGTCATCATCAGGGGGATAGTTGGTTCTATAAAATACATTGAATATCTTCAAAATTTAAGAACATGTCATCATAAATCTCATTGTAAGGTTAAAAATGGTAGTATATTAACCGCTGAAAAGTAGAGGGAATAATCCTTTGGCCAGTAAAAGCCGTAAATGGATCCGGGGGGCCCCCATATTCGCCCCTGTCTCCCCAGAGCGCATGAGTCCAGCCCAAGGGGCTTGCAAGGAGCCACATAGACGCCCTCCAGGGGAAGGAGAAGTCAGCACCTGTGACAAATACCCAATAAGTCAAAATGATTCTCAGCACATTGGCAAGAGTATAAAGTGTATGGGCTAACTGCAATCCTAGTGATCAATATATATTGATCTGGTGTCCTAAGGTTTCATGATTGTAATTAATTATATAGAAGGTGGCAAAAACATAAAAGAAATGGTTGTATAGTTATAGGGTTGTTTGAGTGATGTGGTGTGTAAACATAGGTGAGTGGGAAGTGATATGTGGTACTAGGAATATGAAAAACCCTTTGAGTGATAAAGTAAAAGTAGATGGATGGCCAGCACAATGCTGACTACAGTACCATGTCCAGGTGAATGAAATGAGTGTGTAGTGTCAGCCAACACATGGTGGAATAAAAGTGAAAAACAAGTCAAAAGGAGAGTGTGTGAATGAATAAAACCAAATGAAACAATCAAAAACATGTGCGAAAGATCTAAACTGATTATAGGAATAGGAGTATGAGTGTAGTGTTGTGATATTAGAGGAGTAGGAATATATGTATAGTATAATAATTTACCTTGTGCCACAGTGTGGCTGATGTAGTATGGTAAAGTTTGACTTGTATGAACCAAATTGCAATGAAGCAAAAAAGGTAAAAAGCTGGAGCCAAAAAAGGATTTGTGCAGTGCCATCCATTACGGTCTGTGTGGAGTCATAGTAAGACTCACAGGCAGCCGATCATGGATATATGCCTAAAGTAGGCAATTAATTGAGTAGGCACAGGTGCTGATCTCCTCCCCCCCAGAGTGAGCAGCCCACATGTGGCTCCCCCGGAATCCCTGTAGGCAAAAAAAACAAAAAAAAACAAAAAAACAAAACAAAAGTGCTATTTGTTTACTTTGTTATTCACAACCACCTTTTAAAATGTAGGTAAGGGCTGTACAATTCTGCAAACCATGCACATGTTCCCATGTTTTAAATGTGCAGCAAGTACATATAATACCTGTTGATCTGCCATAATCTTAGTAAGTTTCTAATTTTCTGTGTACGCTGACAACTCTGCCTCTGTTTTACTAAAATCTCTACCACTGTTGTGAGCCCTGCCCAGTTCTCCTCTTCAGGACTACAGAACATCATGCAGGAAGCATGATCTCTGGACAGTGCGGTTCATGGGGGAGGGGTGGAATAAAAAAAGACATCCCACCTGACACTTTTTCTCACAGGTATGCTGAAGACTTCCAGAGGTGCTGGTGCACTAATGTCCCAATGATGGGCAGGAAAAAGACTGGTAAGTAGGCCAGGATTCCTCAGGACTTCTGTGGAGGATCATATACTCTAATGGTGGACCCCACTGGGAGATTTCGTTTTTTGTACCTGGCTGGCTGTACATGTTGGTGCTAACTTATATCACCTTGAAATGTAAGTGCACATTTGCTATTTATATGCTGGGACTTTTGTTGCAATAAACCTGTTGCGCTGTGATATCTATTATGCTTCTCCCGAGCTTCTTTTTTTTTTTTAAATCAGATCATCTTTTTTTTTATTTTATAAACAAACAATACAATCACACATACAACCCATGTACATATTAAAGAAAAAAAATGAAATTGAAGAAACCCAGAACCCTCTCTCTATAATCTTGCACTAAAATTACCTTTCTGTTCCTACTGTATATACTCGAGTATAAGTTGACCCGCGTATAAGTCAAGGCCCCTAATTTACCACAAAAAAATGTGAAAAAACGTATTGACCTGAGTATAAGACGAGGGTGGGAAATGCAGCAGCTACTGTAAGTGGAAAAAGAGGGTCAAAAATGCCCATCTGCAGCTGCATGCCTCCCTGTGTCCTGTGCAGCCTACATGTGTCCTGTGTCCCTGTGTCCTGTACATATGCATGTGCATGTGTCCTGTGTCCCTGTGTCCTGTGTCCTGTACATGTGCATGTGCATGTGTCCTGTGTCCCTGTGTCCCTGTGTCCTGTGTCCTGTACATGTGTTCTGTGTCCCTGTGTCCTGTGTCCTGTACATGTGCATGTGTCCCTGTGTCCTGTACATGTGCATGTGTCCCTGTGTCCTGTACATGTGCATGTGCATGTGTCCTGTGTCCCTGTGCAGCCTACCTGTGTCCTGTGCAACCTCCGTGTGGCGATCTCCATCCTCCCTGTGGCGATCTCCAGCCTCCCTGTGGCGATCTCCATCCTCCCTTTGGCGATCTATATCCTCCGATCAGCGTGTGATAATACCAGCCGGTGGCCATTCCACTGTTCAAAAGCCGCACCTCCTCCTCGTCTGTGATAGGCAGAACACTCAGCAGTCAGCGGTCAGCCTATCACAGACGTTCTCTAATTCTCATACCACGGACGAGGATGAAAGAATGTCCGTGATAGGCTGTACACTGACTGCTGGGAAATGGAGTGTCCAGCCTATCACAGACGAGGAGGAGGCGCGGCTTTTGAAAGTTGGAATAGCCTCCGAAACTGTACTATCACATGCTGGCCCCGCCGTCTGCCTGCATGACATGCTGATCATGTAGGCAGACGGTGGTGACTCGAGTATAAGTCGAGGGGGGCACTTTCAGCCTAAAAAAAAAGGATGAAAATCTCGACTTATACTTGAGTATATACGGTAATTCAACATTCAATCCAAAATATATGACCATATTTCATCATACTTCCCTGGATGACCTCTATGTAAAGAAACATATTTTTCTTTAATCATAGTTTCCTTTATTTGTATTCTCCACTCCTCTATTGTTGGGGGATGTGGTAACATCCATTTTAGTGCTATAAGCTTACGAGCCTGAAACAAACTTCTTACTATTGGAATAAGGCCATTTTTCGGGATCCTGGATTCATCTAATATACTCAAAAGGCATATACCTGGCTCCGACCTCATCTTTGTCCCAAAAATACCATTAACGACAGAGATAACACCCTACCAATATCAATGTAAAAAATCAAAGAGAAAGCGCCTCTTAAGTATCAGTGTTTATTTAAGTATAAAAAGCACATATAAGTACTTACATATGGGCTGGTGAGTAACAGCTTCCAAGGAGAACTGATCCCAGTATCGTCAGGCATCCATGTGTATGTGTGGCTGGATGGAAGCCGGGCGGATGGCCGCGGACCTCCGCTCGCAGACGCCGGCTGTTGTGCGGTAAGGCTGGATAAACACTTCCGCGTTCCAACAGGGTCACGTGGGTGATGACGTCACTCGGGTAGTTCTGGTTGACAGTGGATCCCTGTCAACCAGAACTACCCGAGTGACGTCATCACCCACGTGACCCTGTTGGAACGCGGAAGTGTTTATCCTGCCTTACCGCACAACAGCAGGCGTCTCCGAGCGGAGGTCCGCGGCCATCCGCCCGGCTTCCATCCAGCCACACATACACATGGATGCCTGACGATACTGGGATCAGTTCTCCTTGGAAGCTGTTACTCACCAGCCCATATGTAAGTGCTTATATGTGCTTTTTATACTTAAATAAACACTGATACTTAAGAGGCGCTTTCTCTTTGATTTTTTATGACTATTATGGAGAGTTGACTTCACTCAACAGGAAGCTGCCCTGGGTATTGTGTCTACAGAGATCCCTCTGGCTCCCACATCTATCCACATCACGGATGAATTATATACTATAGACTTTTTTTCTCTACATAGCATTGGACTATTTTTATTTGATTATTGTTTTTATTTATTTTTAATTTCTATTGATCAATTATACACACACATGTGTATATGTATATTATTATTATTTCATATTTATACCCTGAAGATCCCTGAAGACTTTCCTCTTAAGAGAAGCCTATCCTGCCTCCATCTAACAACTGCATTATTTTCTCCATTAGCTCATCCCCCACAGCTATTACCCTTTTGTATAACTTGACCCTCCCTCCTAGATTGTAAGCTCTAACGAGCAGGGCCCTCTGATTCCTCCTGTATTGAATTGTATTGTACTTGTACTGTCTGCCCTAATGTTGTTGTAAAGCGCTGCGTAAACTGTCGGCGCTATATAAATCCTGAATAATAATAATAATAATAATAATAATAATACCCATGGATTTGAGCGCTGCTACATAATATATTTCATACCAATATCAATGTAGTTTGGGGCATCTCCATAGCATATGTATTAGATTAGCCGGACTTCCTTAACATATAGGACATATGGGTGTATCTCTACGCTTCCATTTGAATAACTCTCAGGTGTATGATAGGTCCTATGTAGAATGAATAATTGAGTTAAATTTTGCATAGGGGATATAGAGACCGTGGGGACGGCTGACAATATCGTTGTCCATTAATCATCTGATAGACCCCAAATCTCATACCCAATGATCCCTTGATGGTATATCTATTGATTCTTGGAGCTTATTATGTATTATGTCATATAATTGAGAAATAAGACCCCGTCTAGTATTCTTTTTAACCAGTAATGATATTAATGTGGATTTATTAAATTTTAGTTTGTTGGAGCGGGCCTGTACCTGTAGAGCATGCCTAAGCTGTAAAAATTGGAAGAATCTTTGATTTGGGATCCAATGTTCAATACCTAATTGTGCAAAAATTTTTAATTTATCATTATGAAATTATTGTGCTATACATCTCAAACCTTTAGCCTTCCACAAATCAAACCCTTCCAATTTCATTAATTCTCCATAGCTAGAGTTATTCCAATTTGGAGTGAATAATGTATACCCCGTATTCCTGTAATATTTTTCATCTCCTGCCATACTTTATCAAAAAGTTTACCGGTCAAAAAAGTTTTATCAATTAACTGATTCCTTGTCTCCAATAAGGAAATTATTGACTATTCATCACATACTGACAGCAATAGATCCTGTACAAGGTCATTGTCCAATGCTGTCGTCCATCCAACACAATGCTGTAACTGTGAGGCCAATAAGTAACTTTTAGGATGGGGGATAGCAAGCCCCCCGGCATCTTTAGCTAACATTAATGTAGTCAATTTAATACGGGGTTGTTTTTTCTGCCAGATAAGTTCTATAAAAAGGGATTCAATCTTCCTAAACCAAAGTGAAGTAATCCATATAGGGGAATTATGAAGCATATAAAGCAATTGTGGTGTCCAAATGATTTTAATAAGCTTAGCTCTGCCAATCACTGTCAGTGGGAGTTTACACCAGCTTCGGCATTTATCTGTGAATTTAACTAATAATGGTTTAAGATTCAAATTAGTATTAGTATACATTCCACGATATTTCTACCCCTAAATATTTTACTGTTTGTTTCATTTAGATTTGAGAGGCTTGGTCAGGCAATGGTGTTTTTAGATCATCTAGTGGCAACAGTATCGATTTATCCCAATTGATCTGGAAACCCAAAAATAGCCCAAATGCAGAAATGAGGTCCATCAGTTCTATTAATGATTTTGAGGTATCCCCCAGGAAAATAAGTCATCATCTGCATATTGGGCTATTTTATCCTCTTTACCTATGTGGTGGAATCCCATTATTCCCGTTGATTGTCTAATAGCAAGAGCCAAAGACTCTATAGCCATAGCAAACAGTGGAGACAGGGGACAATCCTGTCTTGTTCCTCTGAACAGTAGAAAGGACGAAGATACAGTATTATTAATTTCCACCCTCACTTTAGGATCTTTATATATCAGTTTCACCCAATTTAGAAAACCAGGGCCTTTGCCAAAAGCTGTATGTACAGCCCATAAATATTCCCACTCCACCATATCAAAAGCATTCTGCGCATCCAGGCACAGTATAGATCTTGTGCCTACATTGTCCATAGGTAATTGCATGTTTAAAAAAAGTCTACGAATATTTGTTTATGCCGCTCTTGTAGAGATAAAACTAGTAAACTTGATCTTTATGAATTAAAGTTAAATTAAATTAAATTATTAATTAAAGTATTAATATATCCAGATAGCCTATTTGCAAGCACCCTAGATAGGATCTTAACATCTGAGGTAAGGAGAGAGATAGGGTGATAGGATTCTAGTATTAATCCATATGGGTTACCCAAGACAAGTTCTTTCAAAAATTTTAAATGACTTTATATTGCCTAAACACTTGTAGTATAATGGCTGGTGCATTTATCATGCAGAAATCTCTTGTTAATTTTGCCTTTGGGTAACTTCTGATCTAAGTATTGTATTTCATTTTACCAAATAATATAGCATTTGTGTAAAAACAGAAATGTTGCTTAAGGGGCTCTCCCCAGCTTCGGTGAAACAGATGTTCAGTCTCAGGGATTCAAGTAATGTAGAGAGGATATACAACTTACTTTAAAACTCCAGGCAATACACATAATATAATTAGCTGTGTAGTGAAAAAACAACTTACCTATGTCTTTATGGATGAACTATTGGAAAAAAAAAAACTTTTATTCCACACAATTTCAACTTGTAACAGGAAATTAAACCTCTGTCTCTGATAAGTGAGAACCCTTTAGCTTTAAATGGGGAGGATTATTATTCATGCCACACAGCATGGAAGTGTAGAAGAGGAGCAATCATATTGAATCTGTCTCACATTATGTCTAAGGTTGCAGTTTAGTTCATAGCAGGGGATTTATCAAGCAAGTGTATTTGTAGTGGAAATTAAAGTGAACTTAAAGTGGTTGTAAACCCCCCTGAGACATTTTTTACATATAGGTAAGTCTATAATAAAGCTTACCTATATGTATTGAAAATATCTCCTAAACGTGTGCCGTTTAGGAGATATTTACCCTGTAGTGCGCCGATGAGGTAATTGGTGCATGCGCAGTAAAGAAACGGCCCTCCGTGCCATTTCTTCCCCAGCATGTGCCGTGACTGGTGGCTTCCGCGTGCATGTGCGGGAGTGACGTCACGCGGCTCCGGCCAATCACAGAGCCAGAGTCCACGGCCCCAGAAGGAAGAGAAGCGAAGATGGATGCTTCCACCAGCGGGGACATCTCGGGCTTCGTTTGCAGATAAGTGCCACATAATGGGCTACTATGTGATACATAGTTTTTGCTTTGCAGGGGAATAAAGAGAAACTAAAACCCATCAGGGTTTACTTCCTCTTTAAGCCAATATTTTTTTAGAAGGATGTGTCCCTTCTGTTGATGCATTTTCTGTTAGGTGAAAACTTCCTCTGTCCACCCCACCTCCATAATGTTCCAGTGTGGTGGGGGTTAATGGAACCGTGGGAGCCATCACAGGCTCTCATCAAGAGTGCCCGGCTATGCCCACCTTTCTGCCCAACTCCACTATTCGTAAAAGCTATACTACAGCTTCTATGAATTAAACAGAATATATCAATGGGATTAGGTGGGTGATTGAAAGGTTCAGCCCCTCCATTCATAGCTCGCTTTTCATTCATGGTAGCTGAAGTATGGCTTCTATGAATGGAGGACCTTGGCAGAAAGGCTGGCATAGTCGGGCACTCTCGATGAGAGCCTGTGAAAGCCTAACAGCACTGGAAGATTACAGGGGCGGGGGGATTATGGACAGAGGAGTATTTCACCTTACAGGAGAGGCATCAGCATAAGGAGAATGTCTTATTGCTGGAAGTTATGTTTCTTGTGCTGATTTTTCTGTTCTTTATTATTATCATCATTAGACCCCTTTCACACTGAGGGCGTTTTTAGCGTTAAAAATAGCGCCTGCAATCCGCCCTTAAACAGCTGCAGCATTGTCTCCAATGTGAAAGCCGGAGGGCTTTCACACCGGAGCGCTGCGCTGGCAGGACGGCAACCGCTCCTCCACCGCTGCTCCCCATTGAAATCAATGGGGCAGCGCTGGGATACCGCCGGCAAAACGCCGCTATTGCATTGTTTTAACCCTTTCTCGGCCGGGGGGTTAAAAGCGCCCGTTAAATAGCGGCGTTTTGCCGCCGACGCTATGGGCAGCCCGGTGTGAAAGGGCTCTAAGTGCCATTGGATTTTTGGGTTCTCCTTCACATGCACAGCAAGGCAACACAAAATTTCTAGCATTCACTCAGTAGTCAAAAACCAGTCCAGGGTGCTTTGTTTTGTTTTTGGTTTATATTGGGTTAAGCTTGGATAGGGATGGGATGGTGTGGGATGCCCAGAACATAGCTTAAATGCATGGAATCAATCCTGAAAAGAAGGATCATTGATCCCTTAAAAATATACAACTTGCTGGACCCAAAGCAGCATGGCTTTACTGAGGGCAGATCATGTCAGACTAATCTGGTTGAATTTTTTGACTATAATACCAATGTTTTGGACCAGGGTGGTGCTGTGGACATACAGTAACATATCTTGCTTTCAGCAAGGCATTTTATACAGTTCCCGATTATGATCTAATATAAAAGTTGGGCAGACTAGGACTTAACCCTTGGGTGGTTCAGTGGATATGCAGTTGGTTTAAAGATAGATACCAGAGTGCGGTTGTAAATGCAGTTCATTCGGAACAGAAAGCAGTCACTAGTGGTGTACCACAAGGCTCTGTACTCAGTCCTGTTCTAGTCAATCTATATGAAAGTGATATAACTAAAGTTTGTTGGGCAAGGTATGTCTTTTTGCTGATGATGCAAAGATGTGTAATATGGTTGATGTCCCTGGATGTCCAGGGAGGTGTCCCTGGAGGAACATGATTTGGCATTGCTGGAAGATTGATCAAAGCAGTGGGAACTGCAGTAAAATGTTTCTAAATGTTAAATAATGCACCTAGGGAAAAAGAAACCCCTGAGTGCTGGATAACACTATTGGGGGTATAGTGTTATCCAGCACTACAGAAGAAAAAGATTTGGGGGTACTTGTTTCAGATGATTGAAAAATGAGCAAACAGTGTGACCAGGCAGTGGGAAAAGCAAATAGAATTCTAGGATGCATCGCTAGAGGGGTCAGCAGCAGGAGGAAGGAGGTTCTGATTCCCCGCCTATATAGATTTTTAGTGAGACCTAATTTAGAATACTGTGTCCAGGTGTGGAGACCTCACTTACACAAAGATATTGATAAAATAGAGTACAGAGACAGGTAACAAAAATTGTGAAAGTTCTGGGGGATAAAACATATCGAGAGCGACTTCAAGAACTTAATATGTACAGTCTGGTGGAAAGACAGGAAAGGGTAGACATGAAACCTTTAAATACATCAAGGGGGTGAATAAGGTTTTGGAGGGCAGTTTTTTCAATATGAAACCAAAATCAAGAATACGGGGACATGACCTCAAACCAACTGGAGGAAAGTTCAAACCCAATTGTAGGAAGTATTATTTTAATGAAAAAGTAGCTGATGCATGGAATAAACTTTCAGCAGAGGTAGTGAGACAGTCATCAGCAAATGGCTTCAAACATGCTTGGGACAAACATAAATCTATACTCTGACAATAAAGGTAACGAAAAAAAATAAAATAATGGGCAGACTCTTAATGGGCAGTCTTTTTCTGACATCACTTTTCTATGTTTTTAACTTGAGGACTTGAAACTGTCTCTGCTTCCAAAAATCACATGGCTGTCCTTCCATAGGATAATTGGATCAGCTCAACTGGTTAAAAAAAGGTTTTACAACACTGAACGCAGGTGCTTTCTCTCTGTAGCTGTGCTGGCTTCCAATGTGTCTAAGCTGTCCCCTCTGTAGATTGCTAGCTGGGTATTGCAACTGGCTGCTTTTCCTCTATAGGCTCTGGGGTGTAGTAATTTAAGCAGCTTAGAAAAATCCTGTAGCTCAATGGGTGACTGCTGAACAGGCCTCCTGCTGGACAGGTCCCAATGGTTTCCAGGGTGACTCAGCTAAGCCTAGCCTTTTTAGCCAAGGCTAAAAGGGTGTGAGGCATCCTCTCCTGCTCTTTCTCTCATCTCCTCACATGGTCAGACTCCAGAATACTTATAGGCTATCTCTCCACCTTCTGGGTCATCCTCATCCAGGAAATGGAGGAGACTTCATAAATATTAAGACCTTTACTTTGCTCCTCTACTCTCTAAGTTCTAGAACTCTCCAACAGTTCTAGAAGCCAGGGGGAGGTGACAGAAACTCAGCCCTTGGAGCTCTGCCAAACTAACTCTAAACAAATGTAGCAAGGTCCCGGGGCCCCATAGGCCTAATGGTGACCTCAAGGGTTAGAGAGAGCTGACATCCTTCCTTGTAGAGTCTATTACCAGGCATGGTGGGGGTGATGCAAAAAGAAATGATGGGCGCCAGTCACTTTTTGAATGCGAACAAAAGATTTATTGTCTCTTAACAGAACTGTTGGAGAGAGGGTTAGGGCCAGGACACCCTTGAGTAGATGCAATAATAATTGGCAGACTTCTATAGGTAGACAGCTATACAGTGGTCTATACAAGGTCTCCAGCCAGATAACACTTCTGTATAGGTAGGACTGCTGTCTCCTATGGCACTAATCTTGCAGCAGTCACTAATAGGGATGAGCCGAACACTCCCCCCCCCCCCCCCCGGTTCGGTTCGCACCAGAACACGCGAACAGACATAAAATTTGTGCGCACATGCAAACATCGTTAAAGTTTATGGGACACAAACGCGAAAAATCAAAAGTGTTCATTTTTTTAACTAAGGACTTTGGTTTCTACTGCCACCATGTTATTTCGTTATTTCTATTTCATTGTAGTCTGTGCCCAGAATATCATTTGACAATCTTTGGATCTCTCATTTTTCATCTGTAATTGCTTGTATTTTATGGGATATTGATCAATGTATTATAAACCAACTTTTGGCTTCTGCAGATCATCATGCTGAAGTATCATGGGTCTTTTCCTCTTTTATCACTCTGTTTTATAGATTTTGTAGTAAAGCATTTTATGTATTCTTCCTTTTAACACCATAACAAATCCACGAGGAGACAGAAAGATGAACTCAGTTGTGTTGTTACATTGATATGAGGTGTGTGTTGTACATAGTACAGGTCTCCATAGCATGCTCTGTGGCATTTCCTTAATTGACTTTCTGTCTTCACTACATCATGAGTTTTAATGGCTCTCTTCTGACAGTTACCGATGTTGGATAACATTTTGGTGAGCAATAAAAGGCAGTCCAGGCAGTTTTACACAGATGGGCATTCAGGTGATTTGAGGGCTACTAAACCTACAGGCTCATATTGGCAGGTGTTTGTTGCCAGTTTTTTTTTCTCTGAAAGTTGGAAAATACAGATTCATTTTGCAGTGGCTGATTCATTTTTTTTATTGTTTTTTTTGTGTGTGTGCATATTTGCAAGCTGCATGAATTCAGGGAGAACTGCAGGCAAGACAAAATTCAGTAATGTATCTTGAAAGCATTTTTGGCTCTGGCAATGGCATGCTGAGTACTAACCGCGGAGACCTCAAACAATGCTCCCTGGTAAAAGGAAAAGAATAAACCTTCTCTAAACTAGAGTAAAAGAAGGTGGGAAAGGGCGCATGATAATGTAAACACCAGAATTTTAAGGCCTTATTTTATTTGCTAAGGCTACACTGTAAAAACCAAAAGTCATGATTACTTGAACTTTATCATTTTCTATGCTTTTAAAGATATATGTTAGGGTATTACAGGTTGTGTTCAGCAGCAGTTAGTATGAGTGGTCAGCATAGGGTTGCCACTTTTTCTTCAAGCCAAACCTGAACATTTTAGCAGTGCACAGCAATTTTTTTTTATTTTTAATATACACTATAGGATTGTGACAGACCTGGGACACCTTTGGGCACTCCAAAGAGAATAGTAATGCAGTGCATAGCGCCCCATCAGGCCCCTGTAAGGCCCTGTTTCGAGCCATATTACTGTTGGAATAATGTGTTCGGGTTTCAGGTGGACTGAAACCTGGACACATGATTCAAAACTCAGATTGTCTGGGTGAATCCCAAACAGGTGGCAACCCTAGGTCAGTAAAACGGGTGACCTGGAAAAGCCCAACAATCTCTTACTGCAGAGTTAAATGTAAAAAGTGGAGATTTGATTGTGTTTTGCCTACTCTGTTCTCTGTTCTCTTAAGTTCTGCAGCTTCAGGCTTCTCTGTCTCCCCCTGTCTTTCCATAATCTTCTGGAAACATAGTGTATGGAGCGAGAAGCGTTTGAGCTGGCCCTGGATACAGCTTCAGCCAATCCCTGGTCAAGAAGAATGGCCAGCAGGGGGCTGACAGATGTACAGTAAGTAGCAGAGAGTAGTAGGGTCATTTTTGCCTGCTGAGAGTGACCCAGCCTGGAAATGCTGTTAAACCTTCTAAGGCTTAAGAAAAGCCTTAAAGGGGTTGTAAAGGTAAAAAAGAAATAAAATTTAAAAAAATAACAAACATGTCTATACTTATCTACTTTTTGCAATGTAATCGCACAGAGTGGGTGGGAACCTTCCCATGGTGGCACTCGTGCATGCTCACACCCTAGTCCCTCTGCTGTGTCCATTGATACAGACAGCGGGACTCAGCCACGGTCCTCACTTCCTCGTCACTGGCTTTGGTTGACAGCACTGGGCGCCAATGGCTCCCGGTTCCCCAGCAAAGCCAGCAAAACCCAGAAGCGAGGGGAGAAAAGATCTGCAGATGTGCACAGTGCTGAATCGAATGAGATCTCAGGTAAGTAAAAGGGGGACTGAGGGGACGATGCTGACACCTAAACATTTTTTACCTTTATGCAAGGAATGCATTAAGGTAAGAAAAATGTTTAGACTTTACAACCCCTTTAAGAAATCCTGGATGATCCTTGCTCAGGGAGGAGCCATGGGATCACCCCTAGAGTCACAGGAACAATCAAGGCAACACTCAGATGGGATCTTCCTGGGAGAATTCATGCAGACTCAAGCTGAAGCTGAGAGGAGGTCTTCAGACTGCATGGGTCACGGTGAGTAGGCCTTAGAGGATTCTCAGGAGAGAGATTGTTGCCTGTACACCCCTTCTTGTTAGAGGGATCATTCCAGACTTTCTGACAGAGTGTACCTTGGAGAAAAGAAGACCTCTGTTATAAAACCGTGTGCTACTTTTTTGTGGGGGGGAAACTCAGCTTTATTCTGTATAGCTGCTTTGAAATAGTGTCGTCATTCAAGTTGTTTAGTTCTGGGCATCCAAAAGCTCTTCCCTATCCCTATCCCAGTTCTACAAAACAATAAAAACAACAAAAACAAAGACAATATCTGCCTGATTGCTGTCTAAGAACTGAGTGAGATTTATGCATCTAGCTGAAAATACTCTGTGCATGGCTGCTTGCTCCAGTAAGGGATCAGAGCCTGCGGATCAAGTCAGGGGTCCGCTACAGATGTCTTGGATAATGACCAATAAAAAGTTGACCAGCATACTTAAAGATAAGCAACAACTTTTTAAACAGATATGGAACCCCTGGATTTAATTAATCGCAGACTCTTGATCTTAGCCCTGTTTTGTCTCCTAATCTCACCTCTTTCTTATTTCAAGACGAGACAACGCAAACTTCCCTTTCTATTCATTTACTTTCTCTCCTTTTCTATTTCTTATTTTCTCATTAGTTTGTGAACACGCTCAGGGAAACCCGTGTATGCGCAGATGCCCAGGGGACCTGGTGTTTGTGCAAATGTGCCGCAGGGCTCTCTCGGTACCTGAACCCTAAGACACATCTTTGTATGCCCAGGGGGCGGGGAGAAATTCTCACCTAGACAAGGACTATGGAAATTCTGCTTTGCAACACGCAAAATAATCAATTTGTAAGAGAGGGAGGAGGTAGGTCAGCACAATATACCTTTTAAGGGTGAAGGTCTGCTTTAATAATCTCCTCTCTCTGTTTCCTTTTCCTACCTGCAAGCTTCTTCTCAGCACTTTTTAGCACTTGGACTGGTTTGATCCTAGTGCTGTGAATTCCCCTCATACTTCAGCCCTGCTGCGTAGAGTAAACATCAGTGATTTTTTTTTAAACCAGATCCTCTAATTTACAAAATTCACTAACTAATTCTGTTACCAGTGGAGGCATGAGAATAAAATGTGAATGTACAAGATACAAAACTTCTGTCAACCATAGTCAGGAAAAGATTGAAATATGTTTGATACTTGGGAGGATAGGGACAATTACATCAAAAGGGACATGGCGATTACAATAGTAGACCTAGGAAATCCCCCCAGCTTTTTGCAAGCTGTCATGTTACTGCCCAGCTTAAGTTTTTTTAAACATTTGATGTTGAACAAGTATGCATTCAGTAAACACAGTTAAGTCAAATCTAATTATTTATAGTGCTCCTGAAGAAGATCAGGATATCCACATAATTACAATAATTCAATATATCAGACTAATGCCCCGTACACACGGTCGGATTTTCCGATGGACAATGTCCGATCGGAGCGTGTTGTCGGAAATTCCGACCGTGTGTGGGCGCCATCGGACATTTTCCATCGGATTTTCCGACACACAAAGTTGGACAGCAGGAGATAAAATTTTCCGACAACAAAATCCGATCGCGTCAATTCCGACCGTATGTGGCCTGTTCCGACGCACAAAGTGCCACGCATGCTCAGAAGAAATTCCGAGACGGGACAGCTCGTTCTGGTAAACTTAGCGTTCGCAATGGATACAGCACTTTCGTCACGCTGCAATGTTCAAAATGGTTTAATACAACGCAATCTCTTCTTCTTTATAATGTGACAAGAATTAAGTAGTTTTGCTGCTCATATTCACACACACTTCTCACAAACTTCTTTCGTTACTATTTATCGGGATTCCCTCAATATATTTTGATTTCTCACATCTGACAACATATTTTTGTATATTTTTTTTTTTTTGCCTTTAATGTAGAATCTTTTTTTGTGTTTCTCTTTTTTTTTTCTTTTTTTTTTGCTGATTTTGATTTGTACTCCCGAAAATGTTTGTGTGTTTTTTGTGACAAGTTCCCACAACACCATTGATATGTTGTTCTATTTAATCTGTAGGAGATTGTTTGGTGTTGTTGTCCCTTGTTAATTTCACATTTTATGTTAGAAATGTACCTGAATCGTCACCAACAAACTGTCCTTTTTGGATGAAAACACACACAGGAGAGTAGAATTTACCTACAAAAATTTTATCAAGGGGTCACAACTATAAAAAAACAAAGAGGGAGGCAATGCTGGAGAAACTGCAGAAGTGGGTGAAGCCTTGGACCCACAGGGCAGACATCAATTATTTAAAAGCAAAATTGGTGGCCTGAGGAGTCCATATCTAAGGGAGGGCAGTCTGGTCCAGAAGTCCCAGAGATCCGGAAAGCAGCAGATGACATCTGTGTCCCCAGGCTGTGGTCATACGAGAGACTGCATCTTCTGTCAGACCAGACTGAACCCAGGGAAATCACTCTTTGGTCTTCTTTCCACGCCTCCTTCCACGCTGTGGCTGTGGTGGTGGAGTTGTGGCAGCAGGAGGAGGAGGAGGAGGATCGTCGATCTCAATGACATCCGTCCTGGGTGTCAGTTCCCCACTCTCCCCCTTACGTAGGACTTTATAAATCAGGTCCTCAGAGAGCTTGCGTTGGCCCTCCTGCATGCCATGCAATTTGGGGGCAGCCATGCAGGCAAAGGCCTCTGCAGGACTGGGGAAGGCTCTGAGGGACGCAGAAGCCTCCTGGATCAGCCTGTATGCTGAATCCTGCACAGGACTAGGAGTGGCCTTCCTGGCCCTTTTGTATGGCAGGTGGAGGGGAGGAACCTGAGACTTAGTCAGGCTGCGACTTGTCCCAGGCTTCTCTTGGCTGACACTTAGCCCCGCCTCCTCCTGGCTGACACTAATCCCCGCCTCCTCCTGGCTGACACTAATCCCCGCCTCCTCCTGGCTGCCACATTCCACAGCCTCCTCCTGGCTGAGGTCTTCCTGTGTATGAAAAAGGGACATAGTTTTAGTATTTTTTCCATCAATCACACACAATTTTCACCTCCTGACTGCTGCAAATTGAATGTTAACAAATATAACAGACTATCCTTCTGAGCCCAGCAGTTTTCATTCTTGTCCCAATTTTGGGTGCCCACTACTGTCTATTGATATGTAAAACACTTTCAATTAATGATCAATAATAACATCTAGTAAACATCATTTATTTATTGTCCTGAAATCTGTAGAACAATGCTATACCTGACTCCAGCTGGGCTCCTCCACTTCTTCCTGGCTGGAAGGCCCAGGTTGGACATCAGAAGCCTCAGCTGGTATGGAAGGAAGCGTGGAAGGAAGAGTAGAGAGGGATTCCCTGACTTCAGTGTGGTCTGACAGAAATCGCAGTCTCTCATAGTACCACAGCCTGGGGACATAAACGTCATCTGCTGCAGCTCCGGACCTCTGGGAATCTGTGACCTTCTTGCGCTCCCTAAGATATGTGCTCCTCAGGCCACCAATTTTAGCTTTTAAATAAGGGATGGTTGCTGTGGGGACCACCGGCTTCACCAACTCCAGCAGTTTCTCCAGCACTGCCTGCCTCTTTTGTTTATGGTTATAGTGGGGGTGTCTCACTTGCCACAGACAGGGCAGCTCCCTGTACTTGTCAATAAACAGGGGCAGGAAATTGTGGTCGTTGAACCCATCCATTTTCTCTGCAAGACACAACACAAGACAAACCCTAATGTCAGGCCAAACTCCCCTAATCTTGTTACAATATAGTCTTCCATTTCGAAGCAGTATAGGCCCAAGTTTAGATCCTACCTTCGTTATCACGATCGGCGTCTCCGATGCTCCTTCCTCCGCTTACAGATCGTACGTAAGACGCGCGCATGTTACGATTTATACACACTGCGCATGCGTATAACTCCGCCCGCCCCTGACGTTCTTTCTAGTCTATTCCCCGCCCCTTTTCATTCGGCGCAGTGGGGGAAGAGCACATGGCGGATAGACAGCAGGATCGTGCTAATTGTAGCAACGAGGAGGAGGAGGAGGAGGAAAGGCCGGAGCCTGAAACGTCCCGATCCAGAAGGAGATTGAAGGACTCAAATATGTCCTTTGGGGAGATGTTGGAGATGGTGGACATCCTGAAGAAGGCCGACTATGATGGAAAGTATGGGCCTTACCCCAACCCCAATGTCCGAAAGGCCAAGATCATGGCGAAAGTGGTCAGGAGTCTGCACCGGAAATTTGGTGTACGACGATCGAAAGATCAGCTCAGGAAGCGGTGGTCGGACCTGAAATTACGAGAACATGAGCAGTACCGAAAGATCCCGGGGGGTGCTGCAAAAAAGTAAGTAGTTGTGCTGTGTTCCTATTCTTTTTGTTTATTACGTTCGTGCTGCTCCATGTGCTTTTAGGAACTGTTGTACAGTTTAAAATGGCAACTTTCATGTTCATGGGCACATTATTCGTTTGGATCACACATTTTTATTTCGGACTATAAAATACCATTGTTTAGCCCATATGCATTTGGCCACCAGTTTGACGCCCTATACTTGGCTTCAAAGAATTGGGTTGTGTAGATGGCTTTGTTACTAGAATGAAATGCAAACTAGATTGTGTGTAAGGAGAGGACACTCAGCAGCTGTTTTCACATCTGGACACTGGAGCACTAGTGTGGGACACAAGAACACCATTTTTATTAAGGGGGGGCACACAGGTGCTCCAGTGTATACTATAGGGGGGGCTACATCTGTGAAGCTTGTACTAAACAGGTAAAGTATTGCAGCTTGACAAAGGACACTAAAAAAGCTACATCTTGGAACTCTGCTAAAATAGATAATTGTACCCTACTTCCAAGCAATGTTTCATCTTTATAGTTCTGACATTAAATATCTGTGTGCTAATTATACCATTTTTGTTTGACATAGGGGAGAAAAGACTCGGAGGACACCCCTCATCTGAGGAGACCAGAGCCCCCCCCCTCTGGAAGAAGGGGAAATCACCCCAACACAAGATGAGCAGGAGGATGAAGACTTGGTGGAACTAGTCACCACAACAGGTGAGTGTCTGCAACCACAGGCTCAGATAAGAGATGGATGGCGGCATTTTTTTGGAAACCTAATTTATTTTGGGTTCCTCTCTTTTTAGGTGATCGTCAGGTTGTGCATGAAGATCCTTTCACATCCGAAAGTGCCCAGATCCTGATCGGGGAGATCATGGGGTGTAATTTACAATTGGAAAACATCAAGCAAAATATCAATGATGTTATTCCAAAATATAAAAACATCATTGATGTTTTGGGGCGAGTTTAAAACCCCTCCAAATCACTTTCTTCTTTTGTCTGCTACAATGTGCGAAATGTTTTTGTGATTTTTCCCAAAGCCAAATTTGGAGGATGCACACAGTGTGTCAACATGTGCTATCTGCCATCACGGGAGATCAATGGACGCGTTTTGGGGGTGAAACCCCTTCCTCAATAATAAAGTAGCGGTGAGGAAGGGCTTTCTCCCCCAAAACACGTCCCTTGATCCCCCCTGATGGCAGATAGCACATGTTGACATTGGAAAATTTGTGTGCATCTTCCAAATTTGGCTTTTCCAGGGGTGATTTCCCCCCATCTAAACGCAATATCAAACACAGTTCCTAAATACTCATGTCTGATATTGCCTTCAAGTTCTACCAAATGTGAACTTTGTAAGATCAATTTTTGTGTATTTCTTGTTGGTTTTACACAGGCCTGTTTTCTATAAAATGCACATTTTGATTTTGGATAACGACATCACAAAAATTGTTATACAACAAACATGTTGGTTTGTCAGAAAAACCTTTGGTAAATGCACATGTGATTGTGCAGGTATTAAAAAGATTGTTCATCAAGAATGTGTGGATTATTGTCTCAACGCTACAACATTTTTGGGGTGATGTAATTGTTGTTTTATGAGAAAATGGGGGTAATTTCCTAAGGGCAAATCCACTTTGCACTACAAGTGCTGTTTCAGTGCAGTTGCAAGTGCACTTGTAGTGAAAAGTGTCTTTGCATTTAGTAAATAACAGCCAACAGTGCTTTGTATAAGGTTACACAATCACAACATTTTCTGGACTCCACACATTTCTGTCAGGGTCAGCTCAAACAAACACAAGCAGTAAATGTCCACAAAGAAGAGCCTGGGGGGAGATGCCTGTCGAGAACTTGAGATCCTGCAGACTTCTCCCTGTGGCCAAATACCGCAAGGTAGCGAAGAGCCTCTGCTCCGGAGTGATGGCTTGCCTCATGCAGGTATCCTGCCTGCTGATATAGGGGGTCAGCGAAGCCAACAAACGGTGAAATACGGGGTCCGTCATCCTGAGAAAGTTCCTGAAATCATCAGGATTATTCTCACGGATCTCACGGAGCAAAGGCATATGACAGAACTGGTCACGCTGAAGCAACCAATTCTTGGTCCATGAACTCCTCCCCATCCTGTTCATGGACTGGACTTGTGTCAAGGTCAGGACCCCAACACCAAGCCCCCGCACAGCACGAACTCTACGAGGAGTACGCATACGAAACATGGCTAGAAAACGGTCGGCTGCTCAGAACGAAGTAACAGAACGCACTGAAGAACAGCAAGGCCTGTGAAGAGCGACCTGAAAACCAGTAACGAACGAACAAGAATACAATGACTACCTAAAGTCACGCGGAACTTGCTGCACGCACTGAAGAGCAGATACAAACCCACAAGCACAAACTGAACGGCAGAAAACGATCTGAAAGCCACGAGTCTGAAAAAGCGCGAATCGTCTCTCACCAAACTTTTACTAACACGAGATTAGCAAAAGGAGCCCAAAGGGTGCCGCGCTTGGTTCTGAACCGGCCTTTTTTAGTCTCGTCGTACGTGGTGTACGTGACCGCGTGGCTGTCGATCGGAAATTCCGACAACTTTGTGCGACCGTGTGTAGGCAAAACAAGTTTGAGCCAACATCCGCCGGAAAAAATCCTAGGATTTTGTTGTCGGAATGTCCGAACAAAGTCCGACCGTGTGTACGGGGCATAAGTCCGTATCTCTTCTAGATGTCTCTCAAAGTGTCTGCATAGCACAGATAATGCTAGCTGGACATTTGCAGAGCTCTGGCTCCTTGACAATTGAGATTTTAGTGGTACCTCAGTGTCTTAGTGTTCCAAAGCAGGATAACATGGAGATGTTCCTGTATATACTTCCAATGCCAGTAACCAGTGCAGCCATCAGACATTTTGGGGCCCCTTACACAGCTTTAGGCCTGTTCTTCCCCCCCGGCCTGACCACCAACATTCCCCAGGGTTGTCCCACTGAATCCGACAGCCCCATATATTCAGCAAAGAGACATCCCCATATATTCAGCAAAGTCCCACTGAATCCGACAGCCCCATATATTCATCAAAGAGACATCCCCATATATTCAGCAAAGAGACAGCCCAATCCTGCAAAGAGACATCCCAATCCAGAAAAGAGACAGCCCAGTCCAGCAAATAAACTTTCCCATATAGCAAAGAGACAGCCCAATACCACAAAGAGACATCCCCATCCAGCAAAGAGTGATCCCCATATATTCAGTAAAGAGATATCACCATCCTGCAAAGAGACATCCCAATCCAGCAAAGAGACAGCCCAATACAGCAGAGCCATCCACATGTATTCAGCAAAGAGACATCCCCATCCAACAAAAAGACAGTCATAGCACAATCCAACAAAGAGACAGTCACAGCACAGGCCCATATTCATCAACATTGTAAATCAATTTACCAAAAATGTGATGTCTAACAACTTGTCTCCAGTCCACAGTAAGCAGTCAGTCAGGCAGGCTACACGAGCTGTGACTATGACAAACCAGCCTCCGGTCTGCAGGGAGAGGCAGAGTGCAAATTATATCATTCCGCCTTCCCCCCTCTCAGGCTGCAGCCAAAACTAAGTGACCTGCATCGTCTCACTTTATGGCCATCCTGCTAAAGCAATAGTATACAGAGAGTGCTTCTCCCTCACTGTCTCAGGCAGATGTGCCAGAACGCTGTACCGGCACATTCCGCCTAAAAAAATTCCTGGCTGTTACTATACAATAAGTTAACCACTTGTTGCTTTGGGGTCCTGGGCCCATACCAACGAGTTGTACTTGTTACTAAACAACAACAACAACTTGTTGTTTGGGGTCTGGGCCCCCTACATGTGTATGGGCTGTCCCCTCTGATGGCGGCCTGCCAGTAATTCACCACATCTCCAGATGTGGGGGACAGTCACAGCTTTTCTTTCATTTAGGCCTTACTCTCTTGGCTTCAGCAACCAGCATCCTTGGGATTATCTTCAAGAGGATGAGATCCTTGCATCCATCTATCACTAGGCCTAAGGCCTGGGTAAAGAGTCTGATCTTCTATGGTGAAATCCTCACAAGCCCCAAAATCCCATGAGGAAAGAGACACAACAGGAAGTGTCCCTAATATTTAACAGTTCTCCCAGCAATCATCATCAGGTTCCCAAAGCCAACTGATTAGCTAGGTCTTCAAACATCCATAACACAGAATGTTACTTCTCTAGCACACCCTGCTGGAACAAGCTCAAACAACATGTGGCATGGAAAATACACTCTATGCCAGTGTTTCTCGACTTTTTTTCAGTCAAGGCACCCTTTAAAATTATGCACAATCTTGAGGCAACCCATTCTAAAATGTAAAAAAAAATAAAACAAATAACTTTCCATATCGTAGCAGTATCCACACATGTGGGACACCAAACATTATTTATTCCTACAAAGCAATAAACCTTTGCACACTGATACTGATTAGTATTCCAGCATTTCTCTTCTCCATCAGTTTCTCTCCCTCGATCACTTTACCCCAGTGCTGTTGGAGGAGGGCAGGGGATGGGTAAACAAGGATGTCCTTAGGTGCCCTCTGTCCTCCTTATCAACCTACAGTATGAAGTCATCAGTTGTTAAGACGCCAGCAGCTGGTCCGCATGGTTGAAATGCAAAATATTACAGCGCACACATGCAAAAAATGACATTAAACTCCTGCAAGGCTATTTAAAACACCTGAAACACCTTCTTTCCAAAAAGGGGTGATTTGGGGGGTATTTGTACTGTCTTAGCATTTTAGGTCCCCAAAACAAAGAGACAGTCAGTACAGCCCAGAGTTGTCAGATATACACTATATACCATAGTTTGTAGACTCTATAACTTTCACAGAGACTAAATAATATACACTGATTTGGATTTTTTTTTACCAAAGAAATGTAGCAGAATACACATTGGCCTAAATTTATGAGGAAAGATTATTTATTTGCAAAATTTTATAACAGAAACTAAGAAAAATATGTTTTTGTTTATGTTTTGGGGATTTTCTAAATTATATATATAAAAAAAACAGTGGTTATTAAATACCACCAATAGAAAGCTCTATCTGTCTAAAAAAATGTAAAAATGTAATTTGGGTACAGTATTGCATGACTGCCATGCAAAGTGTAACAAAGCTAAAGGATGAAAACTGGCCTGGGCAGAAAGGGGGTGAAAGTATCCGGTACTGAAGTGGTTAAATATGCCTGTGTTCTATTCCTCTGCTACACTCTTATACGTTACCATTGTTCTGAGTTTTCTATGTCCACTACAAAACATCTCCACCCTATTTTATAGAGAGAAGGAGGTGTACTGTAGTCTTTCCTGTCCTAGGGTGAGAATGCTGCTCCTCTTCAGATACTGTACAGTAATAGATACAAAAAAGCATGTAAGCATTGCCACCCTAGGATATTAAGCATGGTACTGCCAAGATCACCAGGTAAAAATTTAAGGGAAAACAATAAATTATGTATATTATTATGTCTAAGGACTAGTAAGCTGCTCTATATTATTTTTTTAGAGATGCTTTAAAGCATTTCTTATGCTGTATATTGGTCTTGCAATATCTGTGTCCATGCTTTTCAAACATGCCCACACACATTTTTGTTGACATTCACTATTCATTTCTCATTTACATTCGCAACATTTTTATTCTCCCTTACCAGGTGCATGTCTTAATACATCTCAGTAGGTTTAGCTCAATGCCCGGTGCCGCCTGGTGCTTAGAAATATTGCTTTGCTCGCTTTGATGAGCTGCAGTCACAGGTGAAATACATCCTATGTTCACCTAGAGCAATGAAGGCTGCTGTTTAAATTCCAGGGTGTCAACCACTTCATTTCAGTCATGTTCATGAATTAAAAACCCGACTACAGATGTGTGAATGTGATACATCAGTACTTCCGACAACTAGAGGTAGAAAGTGTACAAAAAAAGGCATCTAATTTTTATCCGGATTTATCTAATTGTACAATACACCTGCCTCCTTCTCCTAATCTATAAATCCCCCGACAGAGGTACTTGCCACCTACTTCTCTGTCTAGTGGTGGCTGGCCCAGCTGTGTGGCTGTGAAAAGATGTAGCTATGTTAAAGCAAGAGAAAATTCAACCTACAAATATAACAATGCAGGAAGTAAGTTACAGATGTCCACCATACAACTACTGTGTATGGCTCTATAATACACATAGACATGTAACTATACTGTAGCCATGATGACTTCTGTCGGGCCCAGACACACAGGGGGCCCAGAGTTGTCTGAAATACTGTATACAGGTAGCAATATGCAATAGTATTTGACAAATACATTTGGATGGAATGAATGCATACATAATTTTGAAATCTATACAGTATATAATCGCTATGAAGACATGTAGTAATCTATTTGGTTTGGTATCTATCACAGAAGGTGAGCTCTGGGTCTTTTGTTCGGCTGGAAAGTGGAGGTACTCTGTACTGCCATCTACGGCACTGGCCCCGTGCTCACCGCTTTCACTTGTAAACACAGAAGGCAATAGAGGAAGGTTTCTGCACTACTAACTTCCTATGCCGGCTTTTGTGTTTACAAATGATAGGTTGTCTCACACAGAATCCTCTATGCCCTTCTTCATCCCTAAGGCTAGGTTTACACTTGTGTGGTGCTTGTGGGTCAGGGGGCAGTGTGTAAATGACACCTGTTCATGTACCTGCAACTACCCACAGCCAAAACATGCTGCTCTTTTGGAGATGTTCAGGGCTGCTATTTATTCCTAATGGAATCCTTACGCATTTGAAAACTAAGTGCATTTTCAGGTGCAGGACATTACATGCTACAAAAGGTGCAGGGACCTTTTTCCTACATTTCCCACAGGTACAGCAGCCCATTCAATGGACTGCTGTGCCCACGCAAACGCAGGATGCACCAAACGCATTGGTATGAACCTAGCCTAAGACAGTAGAGGAGGAGGAGGTTGGGGGGAGGGGATTTTACACAGCTGCTCCAATCTCACAGCAGCAACTCCTCCTGCAGCCCTCACCCCCAGCCTGCATTCTCCACTCTCCTGCTTTGAGTTCTAACTGCTCTTCCACAACCGCCTCTCTCTCTCTATTGGGTGGGGGGAGAGCTCCCACGCACACGCTGTTCACGGCACAAGAGTCTAAAGGAACGGCATGGGTATGTTGTTCCTCCAGAGCACATGTGCCAGTGACGTCACCGGCGGCTTCGCAAGTAAATATCTCCTAAATGGTGCATGTTTAGGAAATGTTTACTGTACCTATAGGTAAACCTTATTATGGGCTTACCTATAGGTAAACATTAACCAAGGGAGTTTACTGCCACTTTAAAAAGTTATCTACAGTATTGCCAGATTGACTTAAAGACTCTTTACATAGAGCAGCTGGAGCCAAATCTGGATATCCAGGACCCTAACTCTCCCAATTTGAGTGATGAGAAATAAATCTTTTAAAAAGACACAAAATGACTGGCACCCAATGTTCATTTCTCAGTTCCCTATTTTAGCCATATGCCGCGTACACACGAGCGGACTTTACGGCAGACTTTGCCCGGCGGACGGGATTTGGTCAGACAATTCGATCGTGTGTGGGCTCCAGCGGACTTTGTTTTCTCAAAAGTTGGACGGACTTGGATTTGAAACATGTTTTAAATTAATCCGTTGAAATCGAGTCCGGTCGAAAAGTCCGCCGTCTGTATGCTAGTTCGACGGACAAAAAGCCACGCTAGGGCAGCTATTGGCTACTGGCTATGAACTTCCTTGTTTTAGTCCAGTCGTACGTCATCACGTACGAATTTGACGGACTTTGGTGGATTGTGTGTAGGCAAGTCCGTTCATTCAGAAAGTCCGTCGTAAAGTCCGTCGAAAAGTCCGCTGGGCAAAGTCTGCCATAAAGTCCGCTCGTGTGTACGCGGCAATAGACTCGGGCCTGGGGTAAAATGCTGGCCCACCCCTGTCTCTGCAGGTGCCACCATGCCTCTGGGGGTCAGGGGGGCACTACACACCTAACAATGTCTTCGTAGAGTGTAAAAAATCACAATGTCTACGGCTAAAAACTGACAAGACTTGACAGGTTTTTCATTTTACAAAAAAGGCACAGTTTAAGGCTAGGTTCACACCAGGTGCTGTGGTCCTGTGTTGGGCAGCAATTCCAGGACCAGTTCTACCGCAGCACCACCGCAAAATGCCTTGTCTGTGGTGTGGTCGGTTCACACCACTGGCCTGCAGTGGTGTGCTGGTGGTGTGTACTTAAAAAAAATTACTATATTACTTACAGTAATTCTTTCCAGGCTTTATGAAATGTCCCTAAGGTAACATTTCAATAAAGTTTGTTTAAGAAAAAGAAGTGAACAGTGCAACGTGCTGGAATCGGTGGACCAGCACTTCCTTTACCACAATGCACACCAGCAGCTGCGTTGCAATGCAGAGTCTGCTTTAGAGTTATAGAGTAATTTTGTGCAGGGGTACAACTATGCAATATTAAAAAAACACATTATGGTTATTATTATTGCTACTAAAAACTCTTTTGTTCTGACTGTTAAACCACAATGTTCAGCACTTGCTTGTAAGATAGTGCTTAGAATTTACATCATGGTCCATTTACTAAAAAAAGAGTGGTTTATTCTGAAAAGGGCTGGGGAGCTACTAAGGGCAGTGCAGTGTCCTGGAGAACTAAAATGTAACTGTGTTAAAGGTGCAATTACAATTATAATGCACTTCTCTCGCACCCAGCCCCCCTTTTCAAGTCTCATACTCTGTCCCCAATCCGACAAGATATAGCTCACAGGATCACCAAACTGCTTGTCCAAATTTTTGAGCTGGCCCCATGAATGCACAGTACATTCTCCTGTCACGTACCTGGTAGGTTGTGAGCCTGAAGTGCAGGGAAAGACCTCCCTTACAGCTCCCACTCCCGTTCCCCTGGAATGGAAACAGAGGGTCAGGAGTGAAGAGTGGTATGGGTGCCTGGCAGGATCAACAGTTGCTGGAAGTACAGTAGTGGTGGCACCCTCTGGAATCAGGAACCTGAAGACAGAAACTGAAATGCAGGTAGGACCAGGAACCCAACAGGTAAGCAAGTCGGATAATGGAGTGCTGGACTGGAACCAGGAACTACAGCAGGTAGTAGCCTGGAATGCTGGACTGGAACCAGGAACAACAGCAGGTAGTAGCCTGGAACGCTGGACTGGAACCGGGAACAACAGCAGGGAGTAGCCTGGAACGCTGGACTGGAACCAGGAACAAGCAGTAGGTAGCAGACTGGAATGCTGGGCTGGAACCAGGAACAAGCAGTAGGTAGCAGACTGGAACGCTGGACTGGAACCAGGAACAAGCAGTAGGTAGCAGACTGGAATGCTGGGCTGGAACCAGGAACAAGCAGTAGGTAGCAGACTGGAACGCTGGACTGGAACCAGGAACAACAGCAGGTAGTAGCCTGGAACGCTGGACTGGAACCAGGAACAACAGCAGGTGGTAGCCTGGAACGCTGGACTGGAACCAGGAACAACAGCAGGTAATAGCAGACTGGAAGCCGGTATACACAGCGGAGGGTCAGCAAGCCGGTGGTCGGTAGTGGTCGGACAGCAAAGGTACCAGGGGTAATGCAGAGGGATGGTCAGGCAAGCCAAGAGGGTCTGGTGCAGGTGGATAGCAGGATGGTCAAACAGGAAGCCGAGTCAGATAACAGGATACACAGATCAGATCAGGAAACACAGAACGCTGTAGAGCAGTCAGCGGGGATGGAGTGTGACAGACCGGTTTAAATAGCCCGTCTGACACCAGCGGGAGTGTGCGCGCGCGTGCCCGTGCGTGACCGCACCCATGAACGCGCGCGCATGCGCAGTGGAACCCGTGGCGGAGTTCCCGTGCGCCTGGGACGCTGGTTACTGGCAGGATCTTCATGACATTTCCATTCAGTTGTATGCAGAGTCTGTACTCCATGCTCGTGTATGAAGTGATGTGTGCACATTTCACACACTCCATTTGGTGAACAAGAAGTTCTGCTATTTTCAAATTACCCCATACATGGTTGGATGTTTAAAGTAAATAGGGCTTACTTCACATCACATTCGACTTTAGGTAACACCTAACCACCCACAATCTGTGAGTTACTCGGCATGGTGCCTTATGCTGAGGATACATTAATAAATGCCATGCTTTTAACAGCTACCAGCCAACACAAACATTTTAGTAAATTAGACCCTATATGTATGGCGTGACATCACCAAACATGGGTCATTCTCTTGTCCATTTCTTTGCACACGAAAACCCTTTTTGCATGAGTGCAAATCTGCTTCTCCAGGTTTGAATACATACAAATTAAAAGCAATAACTTTATAAGATCCCGCAACTTTTTCAAATTAAATGCTGAGATACATTCAGTCCCACTCCGATTGAACTATATTTGAACAAACTACATCTGCTTTTGACAAGTCCTATTCTTGCTCTTAAATTAAAACTGTTAGGAGTCGTGTGTGGGTATAAGAATACAAGCTTTCCACTTGGTTACAAGCCTTGAGCCAATAAGTGGTTTAGTATTAAGTGCTACAAGATAGTTACTGAATCCAATTTGAAGAAATTCTTGTAATGAAACGGGCCGTTGAGCGCTCATATTTTAAAGACAACACAATTGCTTTTTACGGGGCTTTAGTCAAATAATGAATACTGCTAAATTACATGTAAAAATGCAATTCCAAGCAGATTAGCTATTTAATTACAGTGAATCAAATTACTCCGATGTCTGAAAAACAAAATAATATACAAGTGTTTAATTTTCCTGTTCTGATATTAATAAAAGAAAAACAGAGAGATTGATAATAGCCAAGCTATCAGTAAATCTATAAAGTGTAGTACAAGCAGTCCCTGGGTTACAAACATCTGCCTTACATACAACTCATATTTAAGAATGGAGCCAGTGTGACATCTTGCTGGTACCAGAAACTGCCAGGCAGCCATCTTGCTGCTCACTGCATGCTGCCACCTACTGTCCGGTGGACTTGTCACCAATCTCACATCACTGCATGACCAGTGAACCCTTCCCTATGCGATCCGAAACTTAAAAATAATGTTTTGGCTGGAGTTACTTACATACACATTCATCTCCTTCATAACCCGAGGACTGCCTGTACTGGGTAATACACATACTAAGCTTTAAAAAAGAAAAAGTCAGCAGCTCGAATTACTGTGTTATGTAATAAACAAATGAGTGTAGCCATCCTTGGGTCAAATGACAAAGTATGCAAAGGCCAGTGTTGTCACTTTCTGCTCCACACTCTAAGATTAATGTGTGATGAATTTATGTAAAAAAAAAAAAAACTTTTCATCTTAGCGTATGTGTTATTTGAAGTGTGTTTAACCACTTACGAACCGCCGCACACCGACATACATCCTAAATTTGAAGAGGAATATTGTTGTTATGGCAGCAGCTAGCTAGTCAAAACGTCACTTGCGCCCATAGCTCTTAGAGGTCCATTTTTTTTTTTTTTTTTTAATGACAAAATTTTTTTCAATTTTTTTTATTGCATTTTAGTGGAAATATGAGATTGTAGGTCTTTTTGACCCCAGATCTCATATTTAAGAGGTTCTGTCATGCTTTTTTTCTATTACAAGTAAACAACAAATCTCAAAAAGAGGCTCGGTTCTTAACCACTTGCCGATCGCCTAACGCAGATATACTGCGGCAGAATGGCATGGGCAGGCAAAATCACGTACCTGGTACGTGATCTGCTTCCCGCGGGCCCGAGGTGGTCAGCATCGTTAGAGGAGAGATCAATGCTGATGGGAAGGCCACTCACTCGTGGCCACCCCCTCGCGATCGCTCTCAACGAATGAAAATCTTCCTCTGCTGCTGTAATGTAAACAGCGGCAGAGGAAGTGATGTCACCTCTCCTCGCGTCAGTCTTTTTTGTTCCGGCGCCGAGGAGAGAAGACATCCAAGTAAGTGCACCAACACTACACCAGCAGTAAAACACACTAGGCACACTTTTCACCCCCCATCACCCCCCGATCACCCCCCTGTACACCCTATCACAGTGACACCAATAGCAGTTTTTTTTTTGTTTTTTTTTATTGATTATTGCATTGGTGTCAGTTTGTGATAGTTATAAGTAGTATGGCAGTTAGTGTTAGGCCCCCTTTAGGTCTAGGGTACCTAACCCCCCCTAATAAAGTTTTAACCCCTTGATCACCCCCCTTTGCCAGTGTCACTAAGCGAACGTTTTTCTGATGGCTGTATTAGTGTCACTGGTGATGCTAGTTAGGGAGATAAGTATTTAGGTTCACCGTCAGCGCTTTATAGCGTCAGGGACTCCTATGTACTACCTAGTAAAGGCTTTAACCCCTTGATTGCCCCCTAGTTAAACCTTTTACCAGTGATCACCGTATAACTGTTCCGGGTGACGCTGGTTAGTTAGTTTATTTATTATAGTGTCAGGGCACCCACCGTTTATTACCTAATAAAGGTTTAACCCCCTGATCGCCCGGCAGTGGTATAAGTTAGGTTTTAGGGTCAGATAGGGTCTGCGTCGCCCCAGGCAGCGTCAGGTTAGTGCCAGTAGCGCTAACACCCATGCACGCAGCATACACCTCCATTAGTGGTATAGTATCTGAACGGATCAATATCTGATTTGATCAGATCTATACTAGCGTCCCCAGCAGTTTAGGGTTCCCAAAAATGCAGTGTTAGCGGGATCAGCCCAGATACCTGCTAGCACCTGCGTTTTGCCCCTCCGCCCGGCCCAGCCAAGCACACCCAAGTGCAGTATCGATCGATCACTGTCACTTACAAAACACTAAACACACATAACTGCAGCATTCACAGAGTCAGGCCTGATCCCTGCGATCGCTAACAGTTTTTGTTGGTAGCGTTTTGATACAGTCGCTAACAGTCAGGAGCTTTTTTACCCGTGAGTCTCACTAGTGTACAACTAAATTTAGAGCCCAAAATGGCAAATCGAAGGTACACTAGTGAAGAGGCCTACACGTGTCAGGAGACTTAGTAGACCAGACTGTGTGGACTGCACAGAGATAACCCAAAACGCATGTAAGTGAATAATAATATTTATTAAAATAGGTGATAAATCAGAAAATACAAACAGTGCACAACCAACACAACAAACCCACCAACAACAACAACAACAATATATACAGCAAGGGGCAGTACCGGAATCACAGATGTCAGCCAGGCCAGGGTCATACACAGCAGGTCAGCAGGACAAGGGATATACCAGAAGCATAAACGTTAGCCAAGCCAAGGTCATACACAGGAAGATCAGTAAATGAGGGACAGGGAACCAACAGGACAGAGAGGGGATGGATCAGGCTTAAGGGTACAGGAACACAGAAGGGACCGGGTCAGGATAAGCTCGGGAACAAGGTCGGATGCAGGCTCAGGATCGGTAAACAGGAAACCGAGGCCAGGGCTCAAGGAGAAAGATACCAAGGCAAGCTTGTGAGGGTTTGCCGGGTATTTATGGGACTGACAATAATTGTCTTCAAGTAACACCTGAGCGCAGGGAGTGTTGTCTGCTCCATACTGCCAGGATCCATCCGCTGGTGGACGTCAGTACTGCAACCAAAAGATGAAATGACACCAGCAGGGAAATATTCCCCTGACAGTTCAAAACTGCCAGGAGACACCTGCTGGTGGACCCCACTACTGCACGCCAAACGATATATCTTACCAGCGGATGGACCCTTTCCTGACAGTACCCCCCCTAAAGGAGCGGCCTCCGGACGCTCCAACTAGTCTTAATTGTCCATAGTCTATGGCATCAGGCAGAATGGTGGAAGAAGGCATTTCAGGCTGGTCGTCAGGCACATCCGGGCCATTGAGCTGGGCAGCGGACAGGAACAAACCAAGCTGGGCAGCAGACAGGAACACACCAAGCTGGGCAGCAGACAGGAACACACCAAGCTGGGCAGCAGACAGGAACGGATGGACCCTTTCCTGACAACACGTTTCTGAAAATGACAGATAGTGAAGAGGAAGTCATTCATCTGTCAGATTCAGGCTCAGAATACGATCCTGTAGACAACAGCGGCTCCATGACAGATAGCTCTGACGACGGAGTTGTGGTCCCTGCCAAGGTCAGGCGTACCCAACCCCAATCTTCTTCTGCTGTTGTTGAGGTGCAGTAACTGCAAGTCCCCTCGTATGGAGCAGAGCAGTACTAGCACCACTTTTCTTTCTGGTGAACTGGCAAGCGCCAGCAGCCTAGTACACCCCGGTCGTAGTCAAACCAGCACTGCAGTAACACTTGGTGACGTGGCGAGTCTCATAAGTGCAGTTCAAGCTGGTGAGGTGGCAAGCACAAGTAGTGTCCCGCTGCCACCAAGAAGAAGACACACACAGGCCCGTCGTGCCCATAGTGCACTTCCTGCTGTATTTGCCAATCCTAATTGGGAACCCACCACTTCTGCAGCACCCGTACTTCCCCCATTCACATCCCCAACCAAATGTAGTCGGCTGCATGAGAGGCATTTTTTTTATGTCCTCCCGAGTACCCCTACCCAACGAACCCCCCAAAAAAGATGTTGTGTCTGCAGCAAGCGCGGATATAGGCGTGACACCCGCTATTATTTTCCCTCCTGTCCTGACAATCCTGGTCTTTGCATTGATGAATGTTTTGAACGCTACCATGCACTAGTTGAGTATTAGCGTAGGGTACAGCATTGCACAGACTAGGCACGCTTTCACAGGGTCTCCCAAGATGCCATCTCCTTTTCAGAGACCCGAACCTGGAACCGGTTACAGTTATAAAAGTTACAGTTACAAAAAAAGTGTAAAAAAAAAAAAAGTAAAAAAACAAAAAAATATATGAAATAAAAAAAAAAATAGTTGTCATTTTATTGTTCTCTCTCTATTCTCTCTCTATTGTTCTGCTCTTTTTTACTGTATTCTATTCTGCAATGTTTTATTGTTATCATGTTTTATCCTGTTTGCTTTTCAGGTATGTAATTTTTTATACTTTACTGTTTACTGTGTTTTATTGTTAACCATTTTTTTTCGTTTTCAGGTACGCCATTCAGCTGCAGCACGGATTTATTTATCTTGACAGCAACAGCGTTTGCTCCCACGATACATAAAGCCGTGACTCCAGCGCTGTTGGAGGTGATATATGCCGAAGCATGGGCGCAGCAGCTGCGGAGGAGCGATTTGCTCCTAACTTTTGGGGCGGATGCCCCCATGCTTCGGCATATATAAATGGTGCATATATGCCCATCATTAGAAGTGGGTGGATGAAGGGAGGTATTCTAATGGTGGGCATACCCACCTATCAATCTCTTTTTTTCGTTCAGCCCAGAGGGTGCATAAAAAAAGATTACAATATATGCCCAACAAGGACCAGCAACGTACTGGTATGTTGCTAGACTTTGAGTAGTTATACCAGAATGATGCCTGCAGGTTTAGGTATCATCTTGGTATCATTCTTTTCAGCCAGCGGTCGGCTTTCATATAAAAGCAATCCTAGTGGCTAATTAGCCTCTAGACTGCTTTTACAAGCAGTGGGAGGGAATGTCCCCCCCCCCCACCGTCTTCCATGTTTTTCTCTGGCTCTCCTGTCCCAACAGGGAACCTGAGAATGCAGCCGGTGATTCGGCCAGCTGACCATAGAGCTGATCAGAGACAAGAATGGCTCCAATCATCTCTATGGCCTAAGAAACCGGAAGCTACGAGCATTTCATGACTTAGATTTCGCCGGATGTAAACAGCGCCATTGGGAAAGTATTTTACCACACTGATCTTGGTGTGGTCAGATGCTTTGAGGGGAGAGGAGAGATCTAGGGTCTAATAGACCCCATTTTTTTTCAAAAAAGAGTACCTGTCACTACCTATTGCTATCATAGAGAATATTTACATTCCCTGACATAACAATAAAAATGATAAAAAAAAATGAAAGGAAGAGTTTAAAAATAAGATAAAAAAGAAAAAAAAAATAAAGAAAAAAAAATCACCCCTGTCCCCCCCTGCTCTCGCGCAAAGGCGAACGCAAGAGTTGGTCTGGCGCCAAATGTAAACACCAATTGCACCATGCATGTGAGCTATCACCACGAAGGTCAGATCGAGGGCAGTAATTTTAGCAGTAAACCTCCTTTGTAAATCTAAAGTGGTAACCTGTAAAGGCTTTTAAAAATGTATGTAGTTTGTTGCCACTGCACGTTTGTGCGCAATTTTAAAGCATGTCATGTTTGGTATCCATGTACTCGGCCTAAGATCATCTTTTTTATTTCATCAAACATTTGAGCAATATAGTGTGTTTTAGTGCATTAAAATTTAAAAAAGTGTGTTTTTTCCCCAAAAAATGCATTTGAAAAATCGCTGCGCAAATACTGTGTGAAAAAAAAAAATTAAACACCCACCATTTTAATCTGTAGGGTCTTTGCTTAAAAAAAATATATAATGTTTGGGGGTTCAAAGTAATTTTCTTTCAAAAAAATTTTTTTTTTCATGTAAACAAATAGTGTCAGAAAGGGCTTTGTCTTCAAGTGGTTAGAAGAGTGGGTGATGTGTGACATAAGCTTCTAAATGTTGTGCATAAAATGCCAGGATAGTTCAAACCCCCCCAAATGACCCCATTTTGGAAAGTAGACACCCCAGGCTATTTTCTGAGAGGCATGCCGAGTCCATGGAATATTTTATATTGTGACGCAAGTTGCGGGAAAAAGACAATTTTTTTTTTTTGCACAAAGTTGTCACTAAATGATATATTGCTCAAACATGCCATGGGCATATGTGGAATTACACCCAAAAATACATTCTGTTGCTTCTCCTGAGTACAGTGATTCCACATGTGTAAGACTTTTTGGGAGCCTAGTCGCGTACGGGACCCTGAAAACCAAGCACCGCCTTCAGGCTTTCTAAGGGTGTAAATTTTTGATTTCACTCCTCACTGCCTATCACAGTTTCGGTGGCCATGGAATGCCCAGATGGCACAAACCCCTCACAAATGACCCAATTTTGGAAAGTAGACACCCCAAGCTATTTGCTGAGAGGTATGGTGAGTATTTTGCAGACCTCGCTTTTTGTCACAAAGTTTTGAAAATTGAAAAAAGAAAAAAAAAATACATTTTTCTTTTCCTTCTTCATTTTCAAAAACAAATGAGAGCTGTAAAATACTCACCATACCTCTCAGCAAATAGCATGGAGTGTCTACTTTTCAAAATGGGGTCATTTGGGGGGGGGGGGGTTGTGCCATCTTGGCATTTTATGGCCTTCGAAACTGTGATAGGTAGTGAGGAGTGAAATAAAAAATTTACGCCCTTAGAAATCCTGAAGGCAGTGATTGGTTTTCGGGGCCCTGTACGCAGCTAGGCTCCTGAAAAGTCCCACACATGTGGTATCCCCATACTCAGAAGAAGTAGCAGAATGTATTTTGGGGTGTAATTCTACATATGCCCATGGAATGTTTGAGCAATATATCATTTAGTGACAACTTTGTGCAAAAAAAAAAAGTTTGTAATTTTCCCGCAACTTGTGGCAAAAAATATTCCATGGACTCAACATGCCTCTCAGCAAATAGCTTGGGGTGTCTACTTTCCAAAATGGGGTCATTTGGGGGGGGTTTGAACTGTCCTGGCATTTTATGGCCTTCAAAACTGTGATAATTAGTGAGGAGTGAAATCAAAAATTTACCCCCTTAGAAATCCTGAAGGCGGTGCTTGGTTTTCGGGGCCCCGTACGCAGATAGGCTCCCAAAAAGTCCCACACATGTGGTATCCCCGTACTCAGGAGAATCAGCAGAATGTATTTTGGGGTGCAATTCCACATATGCCCATGGCCTGGGTGAGCAATATATCATTTAGTGACAACTTTTTGTAAATTTTTTTTTTTTGTTATTATTCAATCACTTGGGACAAAAAAAAATAATATTCGATGGTCTCAACATGCCTCTCAGCAATTTCCTTGGGGTGTCTACTTTCCAAAATGGGGTCATTTGGGGGAGTTTTGTACTGCCCTGCCATTTTAGCACCTCAAGAAATGAGATAGGCCATCATAAACTAAAAGCTGTGTAAATTCCAGAAAATGTACCCTAGTTTGTAGACGCTATAACTTTTGCGCAAACCAATAAATATACGCTTATTGACATTTTTTTTACCAAAGACATGTGGCTGAATACATTATGGACTAAATGTATGACTAAAATTGAGTTTATTGGATTTTTTTAATAACAAAAAGTGGAAAATATAATTTTTAAAAAAAATTTTTGGTCTTTTTCCGTTTATAGCGCAAAAAATAAAAACCGCAGAGGTGATCAAATACCATCAAAAGAAAGATCTATTTGTGGGAACAAAAGGACGCACATTTCATTTGGGTACAGCATTACATGACCGCGCAATTAACAGTTAAAGCGACGCAGTGCCAAATTGTAAAAAGTGCTCTGGTCAGGAAGGGGGTAAATCCTTCCGGGGCTGAAGTAGTTAAGTGGTTAAAGTGTATCTAAACCTGAAAACAATAATCTAACATATTCCAATCACTAAATGTGGTAACTGCATTTGTTTTCTTTTTTTAGGCATCATCCCTTTTTTAACCTGTTAATCCTGTACCATAGTTGCTTTTCCTCTGTGGCTACGCTCACTTCTTTACTGTATCTATGAAGAGACTCGTGGTTGTCACGCAGCTTGGACTTCAAACATATCTGCCTTTGTTCATCTCCATGACATGGCAGTTGATAGATTAGTAGTTTACAAAAGAATAAAAACATTTTTGGCTCACTTTTCAGGAAATTACAAGAACATTGCATTTCTGGCAAGCTCAACAGGTATTTTTTTGTACTTACTGAATATGTTCTTAGCCTGAAATTTACCACACAGGGTTTAAAAAGGGATAAATGCAACCAGAACCACTATTGCTTTTGCAAATGTAGTCTGGATTTGACAGGGTCTCTCTTAGTGCTACAGCATCCATAATGTTTTTTCCTGTTTCATAGTCATAGCTTTATTTGTATACAGATATATAAGAAAGGAATATGAACCATAACAGTATTTCTGTTAATAGAACAGCACATTTCTTCTGTGCTCTTTCTCATGGTTCCTAGGGACTGCATACAGTAACTCAGCTTTGTTTTTGCAAGCTGCCAGCCCTTCATAATCTACCAGCACAGTATAACTGGCCAACAGCATATCACAAAGTGCCAAGGCAAATGCAGAACCACAAAGTTTCCTTGCTGGAGGTCTAGTATAGAGCATCTAAAACGGTAGGTTGTAATTTAATTTTCTGTTATGATATGAGAATGGAGACATACCGTAACAAATATAAAGTAGGTGATATCCCAATTGGGCTGCAAAAGTAGAAATACACTTTAAAGAGGAGGTCCAGCCTGGGTGAAAAAAATAAAAGTCAACAGCTACAAATACTGTAGCTGCTGACTTTTACTATTAGAGCACCTGTCCAGGGAGCCCGCAATGTCGGCACCCCAGCCGATCTTCGGATCGACTTCCGGGTGCTGCTGCCGCCATTCCTGGTAAGGGAACCAGGCAGTGAAGACTTTTGACTTCACTCCTGTTCCCTACTGCACATGTGCAAAGCGCGCTACGCTTTCTAATTGGCCCGGTGGAGGGGGAAGTAGGAGGGGTGCCAAACTTATGGGAGATCGGGCCACGGCCCGATCACCCATAAGTTTCGGCTCTCATCGGCTCCTTGTACTGCTTCTTCCTCTCACACTCCAGCTCTGCCATTCCAGGACTGCGAGAGGCCTACAAATGTACCAGGTCAACCTTTTGTTTTTCATTTTTGTTTTTTTGCCATCAGTGTCCCATTGGGGAGATTTACCTTTAGTTCCTTTCCCATAGGCAAAACAGGAAGTGAGAGGAAATCCCTGCAAATGAGGGAAATCCATTGGGGCTCCCCAGTTCACCAGAACTAGTGTCTCCATTGGACGATTTCTCCTCTATAACTGTCCCGGGGACAACCCACATTTTGGGATTTTCTTTAATTTCACTTCTGATAGTAACGGTAAATAGAAAAAGCAATTGGAGAGGGCGAGTCTCCCTAATAGGGGCAGGGGTAGCAGAAAAAAAACCTAATAGGTATTCTAATCCATCTCCACTCTGTCCAAAAATTAAAAATAGTTTTGCCGTTATACTTTAATGATGATAATTCTCCATTATTTTATGTCTTTTAACCACTTCCGCCCCAGGAAGGTTTTACCCCCTTCCTGACCAGAGCACTTTTTACAATTTGGCACTGCATTGTTTTAACTGGTAATTGCGCAGTCATGCAATGCTGTACATCAGGGGTCTCAAACTGGCGGCCCTCCAGCTGTTGGGAAACTACAAGTCCCATCATGTCTCTGCCTGTGGGAGTCATGCTTGTAACTGTCAGCCTTGCAATGTCTCATGGGAATTGTAGTTTTGCAACAGCTGGAGGGCCGCCAGTTTGAGACCCCTGCTGTACATAAACAAAATTTGCGTCCTTTTTTTCCCACAAATAGAGCTTTCTTTTGGTGCTATTTGATCACCTCTGCGGTTTTTATTTCTTGCGCTATATACAAAAAATAGCGCCAATTTTGAAAAAAAAAACAATATTTTTTACTTTTTGCTATAATTAATATCCCCAAAAATGTTTATAAAAAACAAATTTCTTCATCAGTTTAGGCCAATATATTTTCTTCTACATATTTTTGATCAAAAAAATCATAATAAGCATATATTGATTGGTTTGCGCAAAAGTTATAGCGTCTACAAACTATGGGAAAGATTTATAACATTTTTATGGCATTTTATTTGTTTTACTAGTAATGGCGGTGATCTGTGTTTTTTAGTGGTATTGCGACGGACAGATCGGACACTTTTGAGATCATTGTCATTTATACAGCGATCAGTGCTATAAAAATGCACTGATTACTGTGTAAATGACACTGGCAGGGAAGGGGTTAACACTAGGGGGCAATCAAGGGGTTAAATATGTGTTCCCTCAGTGTGTTCTAACTGTGTGGGGATAGGACTGAGTAGGAGAGGAGACATATCGCTGTTCCTACATAGTAGGAACAAACAACTTCTTTCCTCTCCTCTGACAGCACAGGGATTTGTGTGTTTACACACATAAATCCCCAGGCTGGCGCTCGTGCTCGCGATCACGCATGGCTGGCAGCGATTGCGACCGCCAGCCACGTGCATTGGGTCCCCTGTCATGCAGTGGGCGCGCACACCCTCTGGTGGCCCTTAAAGGAACCCTGTACCCGTACATGGTTTCGCGCAGGGGAGCCATTCTGCCCCCGTAAATACACGTGAGCCAGTTGGGAACCGGTTAAATATAGTTTAGCTTTAACTGTTTTTTGGAATAACCTATTGTGTTTTTGAGTCTAATACTTTTTGAATAAGATTTGGAACAAATATCCTGGTAACTTTAAAGTGGAATTCCAGGCTCTAACCAATTAAGCTTAAAACTACTCCCCACCCCTTACCCTCATTCTAACATTTATACTAACTACTCTGTAGAAGGAATATGCTTATACTTACCTATTCAGTCCAGTCAGATAATTGGCTCCTAGCATCAGCGTCAGGAGAGAGAGAGGAGAGACAACTGACAACAAATGCCCCATAGTAAGCTTATGGGTGACGTCACCGCACAGGCTCTGCAGCCGTTGTCGGTGCTCTCTTCTCTTCCCTGATGCCGGCCGCTGGGGAGATCACGTGATCGGACTGAAGTGTCCACAGGATAGGTAAGTATAAACATCTTTCTTCTACAGGATAGTTAGTATAGGAGTTAGAAGGGGATGGGAGTAGTTTTAAGCTTAGTTAGAGCCTGGAAATCTACTTTAAACCTGAACTCCAGGCACTGCATGGGTTAACTACTTGTTATTGTCTAAGGGTTCGGAGAGTCGAGATATATTCACCTAATCCTCCAATTCTCCCAGTGCAAGGTTGGTCGCTTTGGCCCCTGCCCCCCATCCACCCCTGCGGTCCAGCTTTTTTGTGCCGTAGATTATTCCTGACATCATCACACCCATAGACGGGCTTTGAAGACTTCCTGAAGATATCAGGAACAGTCTACCGATGGACATGGGGGAGCGCTGTTTTCCTACGGATCAAAGGATTGCGTTAGTATAGGCTCTATGTTCACCCCTAGACAAAATGAGCAGTTAACCCATGCAGTGCAGGAAAAAATAAATTTGCCCGGAGTTGGGCTTTACGGTCACCTATGTAGTCTAGAATCAAAATGTGCAAGCTTAAATATTTTAAGGTGCATTTTCTTATTAACAATATGAAGCAAAAGTGTTTGCTTTTATTGTGTTTCATTAGATTTTGTTGTCTATATCAATATGACTTCAGCAATTATCAATTACACTTGTATATGAAAGAATCACTTTGAAGTTTGAATAAAATGTTTATATTGTGCCAATGTGCGTGCTCTGTTCTCCAACATAGTCATTTCAGCCTGATCATCAATTTTCTTATCCAGCTCTTACTCTCCAATGGCCAGGGAAAGAATCTCCCAGTGGGCTCTGAGCTTCTTATCACAAAGAAATACCGCCACTGCTCTTTATGACTTCCATCTCCCTGCCACAGCTGCAAGTTATTTCTTATTCATTTAGATCGAAACTTGAAAGTTAATGTTGCTGCTATTTATTTTTTTTCTACTCTAAATGACTGTTTCATGTTTGTCTGTATTATGCTGGGTGTAATTTTCATGTCATTGTCATTTTCAGGATTCATTACAACAAAAACCACACCTGGCTGGAGCATAAGTGAAAAATCACAGTACAATATAAATGATATTATTTCTAGTGCATTCAGCTTTAACTCTTTCATACTGAGCCAAAATTTATACCCATAACTGAGACTGTGAAAGACTTGGGGCACCCTGAACAAAGCAACAGTATGTGCCCTGATAAACGTTGGGTATTTTTTCTTTTTTTATTAAAACATTTTCTACGGTGTTTGTGTATTTATTTTCTTTTGTCATTTTTTTTTTTTGTGCTTAAGTATTATTGGGTACTATGGTCCCCTTATTTACGCATGTAGAGGGGATATCTAAAAAACCCTATTATCCTACAGACACTTCCAGATTCCAGTAATCCCCCCCCCCCCCACCTTGTAGATTGCCACAACTGGGGTCCCGATAAGGTACTATAAACATAGAACAGTAATGGCAGAAAAAGACTAAGTGGCCCACCAATCCTGTCCCCCTTTTTAGGTTTATTTTATATATACCTTCTTTTGTCTGAGTATAGATCTATGTTTGTCCCAAACATGTTTGAATCCACTTACTGCAAACTGACTCACTAACTCTACCCTCCCAATGTTGAGAGCATGTAGGCTGGTACAAAGCAAAAATACAAGCTGTGCTGGATGTTGGGTATGGCCTAATTGTGTTAACAGTGGGAGGGGCTTAAAGGTGGGTAAGATTAAAAAATAGTCCTGAGCCTACTCAGTGTATGCATGACAGACATAAACCACAGTCCTTCAGTACCCACAAATTATGCTTTTTTGACTTTTCCACAAGTGAGAGTCTTACAAACATAACCCCAGGTTCAGTATCTGGAGCCTGGAAAGGAGCAAATATGCAGTGCATGGGCAAAGTGGCCTGCAGGAATGTGGTTTAATATAGTCTAAACCTTCTTGCAGCACAGACTGCACACCTACTGTATGCCACTGTTCTTGCAACCACAAAATACTCCTTAACCTCACTAGCGGTAATCCTGAGTGTGGCTCGGGTGAATTTTCAGTACCAAAAGTGGTAACCCCGAGACATACTCGGGATTGCATTGCAGGATCCAGGCAAAGTTACTTACCTTGTCCCCAGGATCCTGCAATGTCCTCCTGCTGTGTCCACGGGCTGTGTCCCCCGCCCGATGTACTGTGTGCCGGGCTCTGTTCCCTGCGAGAGCTGCGATGCATGGGGGGCGGAGCCCAGTGGCAAATTCAAAGAGTAAAAAAAAGCATTTTTTGACCAGCTAGAAAACAGCGATAGAAAATAAGACTCACTTGCAGAATTGATCGATAGTGATTCGTGAGGAAATTTGTCATCAGACACTGAAAGTGACGAGAGCGATGATTCTGCGACTGAGCAAATGTCAGTGTTTTTGATTTGATTACATTATTGAATAAATGTTATTATTATAATATTTTTGATAATTATTTATAATTATTTATTATATTATAATTTATGATTTCGTGTTTCAAACTGTATCATACCCGAGGTGTCTACTAGACTCTTGTTAGGACAGATTTAAGTGTGTTATTCTTAAGAATTACAGGCCTACAATAACGCCAAATTTCTTTGCAAAACAATGTACCGCTTTGAGATGCAACAATCTGACAACCATACCATCAGGGAGGTTAAAGTGGTTCTATGAGCTGAAGGTTTTGTACCCTAATGAATTCTATGCATGAAGGTAAAAAACCTTTTGTGTGCATTAGCTGAGACAGCAGCAGAAGCCCACTGGCTCCCGCTGCTGTCAATCACAGCCAGTGAGCCAATCAGGAGAGAATGGGGGGTGGGGGGAGCCGCGGCTCTATGGGGTTGATTTAGTGAAGACAAATAGACTGTGCACTTTGCAATATACAAAGAAAAAAAACACAACGCTTTAATATCACTTTAACTACTATACCAGAAGTGAGAGTTTCACAAACACACATAAATCTAAAGGATCATCTTTAAAATGTAACACCTAATATGGACAGAGAGCTAACACTTGTTAATTAAAACAAAAAGACTATGCACTTTGCAAAGTGCAGTTGCCCTCTGTAAGAGCAGTTGCCCTGGAGCTTGGTAAATGAGCAGAGGCTCTGCTGACTTCCATTATCCAATCACGTGCAAGCAAAAATGCATTTTTTTTATTCTCCTTGCATGTGATTGTGTATTCTTTGCAAAGTAAAGCTTTATCTCATTTACTAAGCTCTGGGGTAACTGCACTTGCAGAGTGCCCATTCTTTTTGCCTTTAGTAAATCAACCCCTTTGTCTAAGCCTACCTTAAAAAAATGTATCAATTAAAATAGTCAGAAACTACCTTGTAACCAGCAACTGTTGAGACAATAAACACTTTGGTCAGGAGTGTGTAATGGTAAAATGGTAGCAGCAGGAAATTGGGATTCTGATGGTGCTCAAGTAAAGAAATATACATAGGTAGGTAAATTTAAAGTTTTATTACATAAAACATCAACATAGAGGAGGGGTTCAATAAAATGATTGACAGAGCATATTAAAAAATATTTTTACTAGTCGTAATGGTAAGCACTTTGTTATGAACAACATAGTACAACGAAAAAAAACAACAGAATTTTGCCCTGGGACTTTGAATGAGGTGAGCACAGTTTGGCCAATAAATGTAGCAAGAGTAAACACAGTCTGAAGATTTATTAAAGATATATAAAAATGATCATACATACATAAATTGCATGAATACAAATGCTGAGCCCCTCATGCAGCCTGGGGAGAGGGGGAAGAAATTAAGGAAGGGGCAGCAAGTGTACTTCCCTTCTCAAAGATACCAGACCACATGCAGAAAAGAAAGCGGTATGGGTTTCCCCTTAAAATCTATACCTATGTAGGAGTTTGATATGGATTTTGAAGGGGGAGGGGTCTCATGCTAAAACAAAAAAAGTTATAGGGCCCCCCTAAGAATCAATAGCAGATCCTTATCTTAAAATCTTGAAGGTCTGGTATAGATTTTAAGGTGGGACACATGCATTTTTTTTAAAAAAGGCGTGCCCTCCTCCCCTTTAAAAAAAAAAAATCTATACCAGAGCATTATCCAGGCATGAAGTCTGGCTGATCAGGAAAGACATAGCATCCCACATGCCTCAAAACAGGAAGGGTGCCTTCCCTATGGCTTACAAATATTCCTAAGAGGAAATTTGTCTGAATTAGGAGGATCTGTAAGAATATTGATGATTTTCATACAAAGGGCAAATATTTAGGAAAGAAGATTTTTGGAGTAAGGACATAGAGAATGGAAATAAATACTGTAATAAAACAGGTAGGAGATGTGGATAGAGATAGCTTATTGTCAAGTAATAAAATAGATAAACAGAAACATGTAGGCAGGTAGAGTTTTATGCTGCCCCAGTTAAGAGGGTTAGTGTTAATTATGTTTCCCGGTTCTTTCTTGGCAGGCTTTTTTGGGTCTGACCCACTGGTCCTGCACTATATGAAAATGGGACAGAGGTTCGATTTGAGGGAGCGAGCATGTGAGCATGCAAGAAGGTTACTGAAAGTCTGCGGTTGTTGCTGTTACCGTTAACTATCTCTGTCCTATTGGCCTGCTGAATATGCCGAGTCTGTAGTGACAATGAATGCACATCTGCCTCATGATCCTGCTACAGCCTGGAGGAACTGCTGGGACTTAGCAACCTGTCATTAACATGTACATGTGGCAGGTGGGATAATTTGTTGTAGGAGGAGTTGTTGTCTGCACTCTCTCGTGAGCAGGTCCATCTCCCATAGCAACAGGAGCAGATCATCACTGCAGGGGTCCCCATCCTGTGCACAAGTACAGAAGAGCTATATGAGTGCACGCATGGAGTCAGCGATAGGTGAACGGCGGAGCTCCATATTGTTACTGGGAGTGAAGTAGCAGTGGTACGCTGGAAAGGTGGAGACGTCAAGGGCTCCGCGTCTCCCTCCTAAATGCATAAGTGATCGTGGTGGTGTATAATTATATTAAGAAAGTTTACTAGAGTTCAGTTGTCTATTCAAGTAAAGGTACCCCATGTGTAAGGCAAGTGGCCCTAGTCAACTTGCCTAGCATAGCCCAGAAGAACACACCCTGGGGCAGGCCTCCCATGTGACCTTTGCTTGGTGCCCAATGAGGAGGGAAACATGGAGGATGTTACTACCACCCCACAACCCTTGCCCTACCACAAACAGATCTGTCCTTTTGTCATTAGTTCTTCTATACAATATTATCAAATTATCCTACAAAGAGATCCTAACTTGGCTCAGATATTACCGGATTCTCCAAAAGTCATATGGACCCCCATCAGCAAATAGAACTATTTGGCAATTTGAAAGGTTTTTTCCTTGCACTGTTATTAGTACTATAAGCCCTAAGGTTAAAACCTTCCACTCTAACACTATGGATACGACATATGAGATACTGTAGATCCATTTGTCTCATGCAACACCGGATACATAGTCTCTTACTTAGCCCTTGTGGACAACATATGTGAGCAACCGAAAGAACCCTAGAGGTATCACATTCCTAGGTGTTGACAGGCTATATCTTCATTGGAGAGGTTGTAACAGAACTAGGGAAATCACGAATATTGAGAAGAGGTGGATGTTTGATTTAAAGACTTTTTCACCACATGGTTTAAATACAGACTGGAACATCATTTGTTTTATTGATACAAAATATTTTTTGGGGGGGGGGTTGTACAAGTTTAATACACTTTGTGTGCTTACGTGATTTATCTGGCTGATCCTGCATGATATGTACAATTGTTTTAATGTTTGCAGATTTATAACTATAAGAGATTTTATGCTGCAACTATATGTGGTTGGGAAAAATTATTTGAGAATTAGAATACCAAAAATTCATATAAGATTGTATAGTATGTTATGCTTATTACATTTCTTTATGTCATTTTTTCAACTGTATAGTGTTAATTGATACTTAATTACAGGTTGGATATTTATGTCATTTTTTATTTTTTAGGTTTTGTATTGTTATATCAGGATTCCACATCACTATAACGTTCTGTTTTGCATTGTATTTTATTTTTGTATATTACTGTAATATATCATCACAATTTTATATTTTTACATATCAAGCCACATAATTTTTATTACTATTTACAATATGTATTTCTTTTCATTGTAGTCACAGCTCAAAGGGGTAATTTGTAACACTGTGTGGGTGTCTAGTCCCCACATGTAAAGTCAGTGTTTTATGGCCACACATTTTATGTTTATTAATTTGGATAGTTATTTTCCAGCATATACTTGTTTTTAATTTATTTTTTCTTTTCATTTTTAAATTATGTGGAATGCATTTTGGATTGGGATCTATCTTTCACCAGCAGGTTATCCATGTCAGTTGTTCAGATACAGAATTAGTAAGGGTACAGTATACAAATGTAAGCTGTCATTGTGGTTTTATATGAGAAGTATTCTCCTGATGTTTCAGACCGCCCTATGATGAAGAGAATGTATCCTTTTTAGTTAAGGTAGATGTCTAGTGCATGTAGCCTCAGAGGATGCCCGTTCTGACGAAACACATACGGGAGAGCTTCATGCACTGACGTCACATGCTGCTATCTGGGTTCAAGCAGCATTGTGCAAGTAAATGACAATAGCTGGCATTTATCTATGCTTTTGGTGTGACACAATTCTTTATAATACACTGTACTGCGCTATGAGCATGCCGCTCTTGTTTTATTTGTAAGTGGCATAGACATTGCCCTAATAAGATCAGGAGTCTGTTCTTGTGTGAGGATGGATGTTTGCAGCTGACTCAGTCTGGCAGTGTTGGAGAGGCATATATTAATGCATAGTAACAAGTATACCTCTATGTTTGGAAGTACAATATCTGGTGAGTGTGCCATTCGCTTAATTTGGCATTGGGACACACACTGGAAGATTGGCTTCAGATTTATATTGTCACGCTGGTGAAAAGGTCCTCTGGGATTCAGGATCTTTGTTATATATGGTCTTTAGCATATTTGGACACTTGTGCTTTATTACTGTTCAGTGATTGCATTGTGTTTATTTTTACTGTATAGCATTTTTTTGCACATTTGGGCACTATTGCTTATTTATTAAACAAAGCAGAAAAGAAGGCGCTTCTAAGTGCAGTAATAAAACACTTTAATGACAAGGAAGGGTTAAAAACACTGGGAGTGAATAAAAAGGCATATAAATAAATCCATAACGTCCAGTTCGATGACTCCTGGTAGTAAAGACAACTGCAGGTGGAACTTCCAGCCGACCAGCTGTGGGAAGCACTGTCTCTCTGATCCAAGATGGAGGGTAGTGCTGTCAAGACCAGCATGGAATCCAGGCAACCGGAAGTAACATCAGAGTGAGCGGTTACATGTTTCAGAGCATGCCCATTCACTCCTTCTTCAAACCAACTGGGCATGTTCCAAAACATGTAACTGCCCACTCTGACGTCACTTCTGGTTGCCTGGATTCCATGCTGGTCCTGACAGCACAGCACTCCATCTTGGATCAGAGAGACAGTGTTTCCCACCGCTGGTACAAGAGTTTAAATTGAAAAGGACTTATAAAAATGTGTACTTAAATGATTGAAGGTATTGATTGTGATTTTCAGATCAATTTACTCACCTCTGAGACCTGTTAATGGTCAGATTTGTTTTATTAAAGTCTTCTACCCCAAGCCAGTAATGACAGAGTGCTCACTTTCAAGCCAATAATGTTCTAGCAAGTCAAGAGACAGCCTATTATAAGGAACCAATCCAATGGTCCAGTAGGATGACCCCTGCACTTGAACTTACTGGTTTTCACAACTGTAGCAGCAGTTATGCTTGATTCCTGTTCTCTCTCTTTTTTTTTATATCTTACATTATGAAGAATGCTACGGGTGGAATTTGAACACTCAATGGCAGGCAGGAACAGTGCCAGGAGCTATGATAGGAATATGTTGTCCCTGAAGTCCCCACGAGATATAAAAAGCCAGAGGGCAACCTCACTTTACTAATTTTTTAGTTTCAGTTCAGAGATCAATGAAAATGTAAAGTCCTTTGTCAAGACCCATTTATATGCCAGCCCTCTCCATGGGGTTATCAATGATCAAACTAGCTACTCTCTGTGGAGCTTCATCAAGTAAAACTATACACTGCCCTAGCTTAAAGCTTTAGGCATAGACAGTTTTGTTCCTAGTGAAAAGATCAAAAGTCATATTGCCACAACTCATTATCTTCATAAAAATGAAGTGTTTTCTTTGTGAATACTAAGTGAAAAAATGATAGCAAGGTTCCATATTTTCTAATACTTTGCTGTTTCTCTTTGTCAATGCAGAAAGAAGATCAATATTGTGCCCAGGGCCATCTTTAATATTGATTGGACAGTGTTGACAGGGGATTCCCTCCTGTGAAACCATTGTGTTCTCCCTGGGGAAGCCGTCCCCGCTGGGAGAACACAGTGATTATTGCTAGTGGCTATAGCAGCCACTAGAGATAATTGCATGTAAAATACAGCAGTCTGTTTTTACCCAAGTTGATTGATCAAATCTGCTGAACCAGCTGAGACTCGGACCATCTATGGCTGGCTTTATCCAAAATAACTTTACTAATAAACACATAAAGAACTGGTCCATACTCACTCATTGCTTCAGGCTCACTGATTGGTTGCTAGAGGTTACTGTACATCCTTACCACGCACAGATTGGTTGCTAGAGGTCACTGCATATCAATACTGCTCACCCATTGGTTGCTATAGGTTACTGCACATTGTTATGATGTGCAATAACCTCTAGCAACCAATCAGTTGGCGGTAATGATGTGCAGTAACCTCCAGCAACCTGCTCAGAGCTGTGCCTCTCTCATCTCAGCATGGCCGCTTGAATTAACCGGCCGGGAAAGCAAGCGGGGGGGTTGGCTGCACCCACTACATCTGGAAAAATATTTGTGGGCAGCGTGGACTCTAGGGGCAGCTGCTTTGGGCCCCACAACAATGACTGGGCTCGAGGCAGCTGCCCTTTTTTGCCTCGTGTTAAAGACAGCTCTGATTGTGCCAGTGGAACGGATAGAGGGGAACTCTTCTTTCCACTTCTGACTATCTGAAGCTCTGTGTACACTTTCAGGACCCAGTAAGTATTCTTACTATCTTTACCTACATAGGATTTTGTTCCCTAATAGCCTTACTGCATGTTATTTTACTTTCACTTTTGTAGATTGTCATACAGAGCATTTCATCTATGCAGCGTCTACTGTATATGACATTGCCTTAGTCCTGTGTCAGGGATGAATACATTGCGTTTACAGTGTACACTGCATTTACACTTTAACCACTTGACTACAGGGCACTCACACCCCCTTCCTGCCTAAGCCATTTTTCAACTTTCAGCGCTGTCACGCTTTGAATGACAATTGCGCGGTCATGCTACACTGTACCCAACCAATTTTTTTTATCATTTTCTTCAAACAAAAAGAGCTTTCTTTTGGTGGTATTTAATCACTGCTGGGTTTTTTTAATGTTTTACTAAAAAAAAAAAAAAAAAAAAGACCAAAGATTTTGAAAAAATAATTTTTTTAGTTTCTGTCAGTAAATTTTGTAACTAAATACTTTTTCTTCTTCACTGATGTGCGCTGATGAATTGACACTGATGGGCACTGATAGGCTGAGCTGGTGGGCATTGATGAGGTGGCATTTATGGAGACTGATGAGGAGGCACTAATATGGGCACTGTTAGGTGGCACTGATAGGTGGCACTGATATGTGACACTGATGAGCACTGATAGGCGGCATTGATGGGCACTGTTAGGTGGCATTGATGGGCACTAATAGGTGGCAATGGTGGGCACTGATAGGTGGCACTGGTGGGCACCGATAGGTGGCACGGATAGGCAGCACTGATGGGCACTGATGGGTATTGATGGGTGGCACTGATGGGCGACACTGATGGGCATTGTTCGACAGCAGTGGTGGGCATTGATGGGCAGCACTGATAGGCAACACTGATAGCCAGCACTGACTGGCATCGCTAATGGGCACTGATTGGTGGCACTTGTGGGCAGTGGTGGGCACTGATTGCTGCCACTGGTGGGCACTGATTGCTGCCACTGGTGGGCAATGGGGGGCACTGATTGGTGACACTGTTTGCACTATATTGTAATCAGGGCACTGATGATCAGTGCCCTGATTACATGTGTAGCTGTCCCCCTGCATAGAGATGCCGCTGATCATCTCTCCTCACCACACACTCTGTTAGTGTGAGGCGAGGAGCGCCAATTACGGGCATCTCCGTGTTTACATGTGACCGGCTGTGATTGGACACAGCCGATCACATGATTAAAGAGCCGCGGACGCGGCTCTTTACAGAGATCGGGGTCGCCGTGCTGCAGGCCAGAGCGGCTGTTCTGGGACACTGTCATATGACGTCGTCCCAGAACGAGAGCAGCACCGCCCGTTATCATTTGACAGTGGGCGGGCGGCAACTAGTTAAGGAGATATGGACTTACTTTTACCATATACAAATGCTGCCTGAAAGAGAATTGCAGATTAAAGTAGAACTATAGGCAAAACTTTTTTTCTCTATTTTGGATAGTGTAAGGGAGGGTTATAACACCTGTTAGATTTTTTTTTCTCCTATTGCAGGGATTTCCCTTCACTTCCTTTCCCATAGCCAAACAGGACCAGAGAGGAAATCCCTGCAAATTAAGGGAATTCCTTGGGGATCCCCAGGTCACCAGAATTAGTGTCCCTATTGAAAGATTTCCCCTCTATTACTTTTCTGGGGACAGCCCAAAATTTGGGATTTTATGTTACTATCACTTTAAATATTAATGGTAAACAGGACAAATGAAGAGGGTGAATCTCCGGATTCTGATTCTACTCTATCCAAAACTAATAAAGAGTGTAGCCTTTAGTTATAATTTAAGGTTAGGATTATGGATAAACTTTAGACAGGTATAAAAGACACAAATTAATGTAGCTCTGTATTCATTAATACATACATCAATAAATGTATTTTTTTTTTTAAATACAAGCAGTGAAAGTACTCGAATTAGGCCTAGTATCAGTCTCTTATGCTGCGTACACACAAGCGGACTTTACGGCAGACTTTGCCCGGCGGACGGGATTTGGTCGGACAATTCGATCGTGTGTGGGCTCCAGCGGACTCTGTTTTCTCAAAAGTTGGACGGACTTAGATTTGAAACATGTTTTAAATTAATCAGTCAAAATCGAGTCCGGTCGAAAAGTCCGCTGTCTGTATGCTAGTTCGACAGACATAAAGCCACGCTAGGGCAGCTATTGGCTACTGGCTATGAACTTCCTTGTTTTAGTCCGGTCGTACGTCATCACGTATGAATTCGACGGACTTTGGTGGATTGTGTGTAGGCAAGTCCGTTCATTCAGAAAGTCCGTCGTAAAGTACGTCGAAAAGTCCGCCGGGCAAAGTCTGCCGTAAAGTCCGCTCGTGTGTACGCGGCATTACAATCCTCTATACAGCAGACTGCGATAGGAAAAAGCAGTACAAGAAATACAAGTGCTGCAGTGCTCATATACTAACAACTAACAAGGAGGATGCTGATAGGAGAGAGCAGAATAAAATAGGGATGAGACACTAGGCACCATAGACCAGGTACCCGCCCTGCACATGGTGTTCCTTTACGTGTGTCATACTCATTAATGCCCCGGGACAAGGCAGAGGCCGCTCCCGAGGATAACTCAACCATAAGGCAGACCTACAAATTAGAGATGGCTGTACACCATGAACACTTGAACAAAAACACTGAACTTCATTCGTGTACTTAGTTAACTTTTCCTCTTCCGTACCTAGTGGCTAGGCTAAGGGCCTCTGTGGTGCTGATCTGCTCCTCTTGCTATGGGAGATGGACCAGGGTCGCAGCAGTCACACTTGCGACTGGGCCCTTGAGTTCCATCACTGTAGGGGGGCCCGCCGCCGCCCGGGAGATAGTACACTTGTCATTCACGGGCACACAGTCCACGCCCCGCTCCACCCATCCTCTCCACCCTCACTCACAGCACAGTCCCTGCCCGCTCCGCCCATCCTCTCCCCCCGCTCCACCCATCCACTCTGCCCGCACTCACAGGCACAGTCCCCGCCCGCTTCACCCATCCTCTCCGCCCATTCCATCCATCCTCTCCACCCCCTCTCACGGGTACTCACAGGTCCCGCCCATCCTCTCTGCCCGCCCAAGCAAGACCTATCAAGGAGGGGAAACCAAGTGATCTGCGAGTCAACTGCAAGTGAGTGGCACTGATCTCATGCCTCAATATCAACACTGCTACTGATTCTCCCCCACACCGCTACCACTGCTGCCACTGATTTCTCCCGCAACCACTGCTGCCACTGATCCCCCCACACCACACCACCACTGCCACTGATACCCCCAACTCCATCACCACCACTACTGCCACTGATACCCCCCACCAACACTACTGCTACTTATACCCCCCACACCACCACTTGTGCCACTGATACCCCCCACACCACGACAACTGATACCCCACACCACCACCACTGATACTCCCACACCACCACCACTGATACCCCCCACACCACCACCACCACTAGTGCCACTGATACCCCCCACACCACCACAACCACTGTTGCCACTGATCCACCCCCCCACATCACCACAACCACTGCTGCCACTGATCCAATCCCGCAACCACCATCCTTGCCACTGATCCCATTCCCCCCACCACTGCACTTATCCCATCCAATCCCCCCTTCTACTACCACTCATCCTATCCCATCCCCCCAACCACAACCCTCGCCACTGATCCCATACTCCCACCACCGCTGCCACTCAATTCATCCAGTGCCCCCCCACCACTGCCACTCATCCCATCCAGTCCCCCATTCCACTACCACTCATCCCATCCCATCCTCCCCAACCACCACCCTTGCCACTGATTCAATTTCCCCCACCACCTCTGCCACTCATCCCATTCAATCCCCCATCCCACTACTGATCCCCCACCAACCACCACCTTTGTCACTGATCCCACCTCCCCTCACCGCTGCCACTTATCCCATCCCCCCACCACCGCTGCCACTGTTTCAATCCCCTGTACACCTGGATGTGGGGGGGGCGTATAGAGAAACAAATCCCTCCATTTTTCTCCTGCAGCAGCTAAAAGCTTGCTCTGCTCCTCTCCCTCCCATAGGCATTCAGTGGATGCAGGAGGAAAATGGGGGGATTTGTTCCTTCATATGCCGCCCCTCCTATCAAGGTCCTGCAGCCCCCGGGACCAATGGGAAGGGCCCTGGCCGGAGGTCAGAGGGGCCCTTCATGGTTTCTTTCACCGGGGCCCTGAAGGTTCTTGTTATGCCTCTGGCTTGGGGTGAGGGTGTCAGAAGTATCCCCTCCTAGCTCCTAGAGGACACCCTGCCCATCAAAGGTAGCACACTTCACGACAGGCTGCTTGGACTGGTTTCTAGACTTCCTTTACCCCTGCTCTTGCTGTACTATATACCATGTTGACTCTTTATACCCCTATATGCCTTAACTGACCCGGGCTACAAAGTCTATACATAGAGTGCCAGTTACTTTCATACACCCCTTTAAATAACTTCAGAACAGGCATGGCAAGGTTTCAATGCTTTTTTAAAAAAAACCTTAAAGTGGATGTAAACCCGATTGATGAAATTTGACTTATGCACATATATCTGTATTGTTTACTTATCTCTCTCCAAAGCCATGTTGTGTCCTTCTGCTGTTTCGTTCCTCTGTTATCAGCATGATAACTTCTGACAAGTTCTCTGACAACCAAGATAAAACCAGGCTGAAATTTGTGTCGGGGTGGGTGCTATAAATAGATTAGCAGAGAGCTTGTCTTGTCACAGCACAGTTCTGCATATTCCTTCTTTTCTCTGCCTATGGGGAGAGGGTGTGTGTGTCTTTCCTCCAATTAGCTGTCACACAGTGTATGCCAAGAATCCACTCCTACTGCTGAATGAGGAAGAATAAATTCTAACATGATGTTAGAATTCTAAAGAATATAACAAGCTGAAGACAGGAGACATGCATGTTAAACTTATGTAGGGAGATTTGTTTCATCCCTGTGTATCAGCTGAGGCTTTTCACTTCACCCTACAGGAAAGGGTTTACATCCACTTTAAGTCTTTACCTCTCTAAAACACTAACTAAGGCTTTGGCTGCACATATATACCTGCACAGGAAGAGTCCATACATGGCAAAGTCCATGATGCTGATGTCTTCAGGGCAGACTGCAGGTCCCAGCAGTCCCCCTACTTGATAGTGGTTGTAGTATTTAGCAGAAGGTTTCCTAGAGAGAGATCCTTCTGGCAGAAACAGCTCTCTGTAAGAAGCTGGAGATTACATCTTGGAATACCTCCCAACTTTTTGAGATGGGAATGAGGGACACCTATCACCAAAAGTATGCAGGCATAGGACACACACCTTGCCACACCCCGTTAAAGGAAAATTGTACAAAAAAGAACAAGATTGGTTAAACCCACAAGTGATTTTTTTGCCACTACTATTCCTTTATATTGGCTTTTTGAATTTACAAGTACAGCAATTTAGAAATCAGAATGAAAAGTTTAGTGCTGAAAAACACTTTTTGATATTTAAAAGTACATTTTATATACATCTATATAGATAAGACCAAAATGAGGGACAAATGAATAGGAATGAGGGACAGAGGGACATTGCTCGAAATCAGGGACAGTCGCTTGAAATCAGGGACAGTTGGGAGCTATTTCTTGGAGGTCTGTCTGTATCCTCTTCCCGTGCAGCAGAGCCCTCCCCCTTTTTATTTACAGCACAGAGAGAAAGGCAGAGCTCAGAAAAAGTGTAGGAACTGCATTAACCCTTCCCTCCCAAGTAGGGCAGCCATCTGTCTTACTGACAGAAAGCAACGTCCTTACATGTTCATCACTCTGTTACTTCACTGTTCCCTGTTCAATCACAGACAGGGGGAGGGACAAGACCTCTAATGCCCTGTACATACGACCGGTTTTGCCGTCTGAATAAACTCTGAAGGTTTTTCCGACGGAGATCCGACGGAATTCCGCTCAAGCTGTCTTGCATACACATGGTCACAGCAAAGTCCGACCGTCAAGAACATGGTGACGTTCAACGCGTACGACGGGACTAGAAAACAGAAGTTCAATAGCCAGTAGCCAATAGCTTCCATCTCGTACTTGCTTCAGAGCATGCGTCATTTTTGGTCTGTCGGAACAGCATACAGACGAACGTTTTTTCCGATAGTAATTTGTTCCGTCGGAAAAATATAGAACATGTTCTTTATCTAAGTCCGTCTGAATTTTCGACGGAAAAAGTCCGATGGGGCATACACATGGTCGGAATATACGATGAAAAGCTCCCATCGGACTCTTTCTGTCGGAAATTCCGCTCGTGTGTACATGGCATAAGTGTTATTTAAGGGTAGCAGAGAAAAATCAGGCCTCCTGTACTGCCAGAGAAAGCTATGTAGCGGATCAGTGTAAATCTCATGACTAGATGAAACAGAATTGACAGAAATAACAATCTTTGGCAGGAAAAATATCTCCATATAAGTTTTTATATTACCCCAAAGCTTTATTGTATTTTGTATGGAGTTAAAAGTGTTACGTGTCTTGTTTATGCTGTCCCTCATATTACCAAACTAGTACAGCCCAGAAAAAAAACAGTTTAGCTGTAAGCGATAGAAAAAATAGTTAAAGTTGTTCATGTAATCAGTTTTTGTTTTGCTCTGCTAAAAAGCTTTGCAATTTTGTTTAATTAGTTCAACAGAGACTAATTATGTTTCTTCTTGCATGTGCGCAACTACAGGTTAATTGCTAGTTTTAAATGTTAAGTGTCCAGTAAATTGTTTTTTTCCATGCAGATATGCTGGAGGTGGCACAACTAAAAGAGACCCATGCCAAAAGCAAACACTTTCTTATGCAAGAAATGCGTATTGTTGCTTATTGCCCAGCATGATGCGTTTCGTAGAAACCCGAACTTGAAAAAACTAACAAGTGCCCTCAGTTCCAGAAGCCTCAAACATGACATGGGGAATATACAAACTCATGTTAAGTGGCTTTTACGCTTTAACTCACATAAATCTAATGTTTTGCTGTTATTACAACAGAAGCCCAGGTATGATATCTCAAACATAAGGGGGTCCTTGGGGAAGCTGGCAATCATTGTAGTAACTTGTGCTACTACAGTCATAGCTGCGATCATCCAGGTCTTGTGCTGAGTGGCTTTCCCTCTGCAAGCTGGGTAGTTACCCCCACAAGGGGGTAACTCACTTGCTCGACATGGCTGCCGTTCACAGAACGCTTTGAATTTTTGTAAATGAGAAATTCTCTAATTGGAACAGGTGGAGAATGGGTCATCACCATCCCCCCTCTTCACCTCACCCAATTTGAGAACATCTTGTATTCACTGAAAAAATACAAGGTGTTCTATGAATGTCAGCAAGCGACCTTCTGTGGTCAGTGTGCCGAGGGATAAGTACGGAACCCTGAAGATCAAGACAATGACTGTACTACGCTTACTCCTACAGTGATTGTCAGCTTCCCCATCTGCCCCTCAGGTTTAGGATATGCATACTTACATTTTTTCAAGCTGGACCATTGTAAATATGCAACAAAGATCATACTGCATTTGGTAAACCAGGATTCCTGTGTCATTTTCCCCCAGTGACAATATGCGTCCCTGGCATTTGGCTGCTTAGGAGGCAGGAAGAGTCTCGTTTGCTTCCCCATATTTCTAAAGTGGCCTGGATAGGGGGTTACAGGGACCCTGCCACCAACTTAAAAAAACTGCAGGAAAAATCATAGAAAAATCAAGTATTTTTGCAATGCTTTCTTCTTTCCATAAACAATGTTATTTTTCCTTTCAATGTGCCTTTGAACTTTCTAGAAAATTTAACTTCTAAGGTATTATAACCCTTCCTTCGTCTGGGAGTGTCTGAATATTGTCTTAAGGGAGGTTTTACAGGTAAATACCATTCCAAAAAATGTTACACAGATGGTGAAACACTGGTCAAGTGTATACAGAAATACCAAACCTTAACCTGTTCAAGACGTAACTGTTGCGTTTCCGAGTATACAGTTCTCCATCCTTTCAAAAAGAGCCAATTGCAGCTTGGAACTTTATGACTTTTATGGAGGATTTTAAACGTTGTATTGACCTATGATGGCTCTAATAAAAGAACTTGGCTCAATCTATGAAAGAGACATCCTCCGTACAGATTGCATTGTAATGAAAAGGTTCCTGAGTGACGATTTTGAGAATTTCCTCATTCTCCCCAAAACATTTTTTGGGTTTTTTGGCCCTGTTACAAAGCCATTTCCTCAGTTCCTTTCCCTGTGACAGCCATCAGAGAGACAGGAAGTGTATTAACCACCCCAACAGAAACACAAGCAGCAATAAAATCTTCACAGATGTTCTAGCCCTTCCCTACACAACTCAAACCTACAAAAAGGTTTTGTTTGAAGATTTATTAATACATTAATAAGCAGATGCATTGGACACTATTCTATTAATAAGGCAGGAGAGGCTATTCTTTGAGAACATACTGATTTGCTTACTGAAAAAGCAGGCACCTTGTAGGGAGAAGCCCCCAGACTTGGTGGTGAACCCCACTACAGTCCATGGGAAATGAGACTAGCAGAAAAAAAATTTTCTGACCTTGGTCAAGGCTAATATGCAATCTATTGTTGAAAAAAGGCATAGGAAGCTCAGCACTGCTATGTGGGATATGTACCATTGCAAAAAAAATGATGTTCAGTGAGGAGAGGATGTTTTAGTGTAGCTGCATTCAAAATACACAATCCTTAAAAGTCCAAGCAATCTGAAAAATTCTCCTGGCAGTGGGGCTGCACCCACACTGCAAGGGTTGACTGCTCATATTAGCCTAGAGAAAAGTAAAATAATTTTACCTTCCCAATTCTCTGCTCTCCTGGAAGAGGGTACTCCCTTTTGCTCCAGCGATGGACTGTCCCTCAATGTCCTCATGGGCTATGGACCCTGTTATGGCCTTGATGATATCTGGACCTTAGACCTTTTGAGCATAGGGGAAGAAGACACTACTGGGACTAGTGTAGCAGTGCAGAGGATCCGGTATGTAAATCTTCTTTTCTATGCCCCCTAGACATAAATTAGCAGTTCACCCATGCAGTGGATTTGGGCATTAAAGGTGGACTCCGGGCAGAAATGGTGCTTCCTTACCTTTAACAAAAGTAGTGCTGCGCGCATTAATAGGCATATAGGTTATATGGTTTCCAGTGGCATAGTTCACACCAGTCCTCACAGTTCCAGTGCGTTCCCATTCCAGAAAAAAAAGTAGAACATGCTGTATTTTTCCTGCACTGGACTGAACTGGAACGCTGTAAAGCGCATCAAAAAGCATTGGCCTTATCTAAGGTTAAGAAAAAAGAGGGGGGAAATGCACTGGACTGCATCAAAAATGCACCAAAAATGCACTGGAATGCATCACAAACGTGTCAAAACTCGCATGCACAAAAGCATCTGGAACGCTTCCAGACTGCATTTCTATGATGTGAACTGACCCTTAGAAAAAGGATCCCCCAGAAATCTGCATCTTTCCAGGGGAATAAATACAGGGGTACATTAGTACCCCTTATTACTTATTCTGAAATAAGTCATTTTGCAAAAAAAAAAAAGGAAACAGTCTCCCCATCATCAATAACGAAAACCTGCCACCCATGTTTTCTTGTTGCCTAATGATTTTGTCCCACCACCATGACAACCTGCCACCCAATGATGTTGCCTTGCTGTGCTACCACTGCTAAATGACAGATTCCTAGCTCTGCAATACTGGAAACAGCCCCGGGGATATTTAGTTAATGCTGTTCCTGGGAATGTAAAAAAAAATTGTTGGGGTTTCGGGAAGGCAAATTGACCATATATGGCCGTTTTTTTTTTTGGGGCAGTTTGCCAAACTGCTAACAGGCTGGATTTGGGCTGAATGTGAAAGCTGACACAGCGATCAAATGATTGGGAACCACTCTGACTGGTGGGGACCCCGGCTATCAGTGACAGCCAGAATTGAGAGCCAGCAGCCATTACTTCATAGGGGACAATATTTAATAATGTATTCTCAGCACGGGCTATCGTGCATTAATGTTAAAATACTGTATATATTGTGAAAGGTAAGGGGTTAAATGGTGATCTTAACTGTCCAGCCAAGACAAAGACTTTCTCCTGGCATATCTTTTTATACCTCTGAACCTAGCCTGTTTTCCCCCATGGATGGTTTGCCTTTTTTAAATTGTATTGGATTATTTTGTACAACTTATTAAAATGCAGATAGTATACAACAAATGCTGCACAAATCACAGCATCAATGACACAAAGCATACAAGCTAAATATAGAAAATGAAATTAAAACATTAGTTACAAGTAATATCTAATAGAAGCAATACGCATGAAAATACAAATTAACAAATGTGGATGTTTAGAATTAACAATATTTATTACATTTTTGAGTGAAAACATGATAAATCCCTTATAGGTGTAAAGATTTTAATTTGAATGTAATAATGAAGGATGTATTAGAATGTAATGCAATTAAAAAAAAATAATAGGTGGCCTGTTCAGTTAACAGTCTTTAATGTATTCCATATAGAATATAGCTTGTTAAAGAAATTAAAAGAGTGAAAGAGAAAAAAATGCTGAAACACAATATTCTTAGGTTCACACCCTTAGGGTCGGGCTGTCAGATGGGGTCCTGCAATAAATATTTGGGGTTCAGATATTATTTGGAGTGATTTTCAATTAATGTTCTTATTGGTTAACACATAGTATAAGCCCCATCCCCACAAACAAATGGGGTACTGTCACGTATAATGAAGGTGATCAGTTAAATGTGCCAGGTCAATATACAGTAAGTATATAAATAGAGACGTTTAGGTATATTTCTATAAATAATGTTTAAACTGTTATAAAACACATTCCTGGGTCCTTTACAACCATATTACCATCATATAAAACATATTATCTATTATTGTACCTGTACTTTGTTAATATCTGATAGAGCTCAATAATAACCCTGTACATTTGTCTAATTTTTTACAATATATTTAAAAAAAAATAATATAAAAAAAGTTATCAGTGTGACTAGCTATAGCAGCAGCAGTGCCCCATTTGCTTATGACAATATTAATAATTATCATTAAATAGATAAAAACTATCATCCAAGTTAACTGCACAACCAATAATCTCAGCTTAAAGCGGGGGTCCACCTATCTATCGTTTTTTTTTTTTGGAGTTCATTCACAAACTTTTCTTCTTATGATTATCTACTCACATGTTCTGTGTAATAAGTCCGCCTGCGTCCGATTTCGTTGTAAAGAATAACTTATAAAATTCACCGAAGGCGGTTTCCATCTTCATTGTGGGCATTTGAAGCCCACAAGCATGTATTTCCTGGATGCAGTGAATGCTGTGCTCCCAGCATTCACCGAGATGTTGTGATGATGCTGTTGCACAATGCATGCTGGGAAGCCTGAGACTAGCTCCCAGGGGACTGTGGGAGGTCTGGGAGAGGCTAGAAACTAACCTACTCCCATGGGAGGAAAACCAAAGTGTTATGGAAGACCAGGTTGCTTTGATAGCAGCCTTCAGCTTGTCTGGATTGTTGGGTCTGGTGTCTCTCATTTTCCTCTTGACAATACCCCACAGGGGGTTTGAGTCAGGTTTTCTGGCCAATTCAGCATAGTGATACCATGATCATTAAACCAGGTACTTGTACTTTTGGCTGTGTGGGCAGGTTCCGAGTCCTGCTGGAGAAAGAAATCAGCATCTCCATAAAGCTGGTCAACAGAGGGAAGCATGAAGTGCTCTAGAACTTCCTGGTAGAGGGCTGCGCTGACTTTGGACTTCATAAAACACAGTGGACCAACACCAGTAGATGACATGGCTCCCCAATTCATCACTGACTGTGGAAACTTCACACTGGACCTCATGCAGCTTGGATTCTGTGCCTCTCCACTCTTCCTCCAGACTCTGGGACCTTGATTTCCAAATGAAACGCAAAATTTACTTTCATCCGAAAAGAGGACTTTGGACCACTGAGCAACAAGTCAAGTCCTTTTTTCTCCTTAGCCCAGTTAAGACGCTTCTGACATTGTCTCTGGTTCAGGAGTGGCTTGCTTGACACAAGGAATGTGACAGTTGTAGCCTATGTCCTGGATACCGCTGTGTGTGGTGGCTCTTGAAGCACTGACACCAGCCAAATGTCACTCCTTGTGAATCTCCCCCAAATTCTTGAATGGCCTTTGCTTCACAATCCTCTCAAGGCTTCGGTTACACTGTTGCTTGTGCATCTTTTTGTACAACACCTTTTTCTTTTGAAGGTCGACGGAAGATCGATGTGGAGAGACAGGATTTTAATTTGGTCTTAGAAGGACATGCCTGAGTAGGGGGGTAAAGTTAAAAGGGTTAAGAGGAAAGGAGCAGATTGCCTAGAATTGATTGGGGGGGGGTTGTTTTGCTCCCTTTCCCTCTGTCATTTCTCCCCCCCTTTCCTTTTTTTTTCCTCTCCCTTCTTCCCGCCAAAAATATTTCTTCTTTTTTATTTTTCCCCCCCCTTTGTTGGGGATATTGGAGGCAATGTGCTGAAATGCCGCTAAATAAGAATGGTATAAGAATATAAATGGAAGCCATTGGAAAATGGAAGTTCACGAGGTACCCTGTTTATGTTTTTATCCATCTTTGCCCCATTAGGCCGGTCCAGAGACAAGGGACTTTGTTTTCTGCCAAGAGGAGTAAGAGGGGGGATGTGCCATAGTAGGTTATGGGTTTTGGGATGGTTTTGTGTTTTTTTAAATTTTTTATTTATTCTTTTCACCATATGCATCCGAGGCGAGAGAGTTCAGAAGGCTGGGAACAGACACTGATCAGGCGCAGCAGCATAGTAAGAGATTATATAGGATTTATATAGATACCTTGTGCAATGTGCACCTTTATGTTGTATGTTGGAAATTGTCTTAATAAAGAAAAAAAGGTGATTATAAAAAAAAAGAGTGTGACACCATGAGTCCACAATATTGAACTTTTTCACAATATTCTAATTTCCTGAGATACTGAATTTCGGGTTTTCACTAGCTGTAAGGCATAATCATCAAAATTAAAAGAAAGAAATGCTTGAAATATATCACTCCGTGTAACCAACTATTATACTGTAATATATGAGTTTCACTTTTTGAATGGAATTACTGAAATAAATTAACTTTCGGATGATATTCTAATTTTTTGAGATGCACCTATATACAGTATATAAGATATATATATATATATATATATATATATATATATCTTGATATTTACAATGGTTGGTGTACAGAAGTATGCAGGGTGCCCAGACTTGCCCAGGGCAGCTAAAGACCCCCAGTTCAGCAAATATAAAAATAGAAAGTTTTAGCTGCTCAGAAAATGTATAACTACTGGGGGAAAGGTGCAAAATTCAGCGCAAAGGAACATTTATCTAACTTGATCATTACCTACCTTGATTAAGGCCAGTCTTCTAGTGTGTTGCTTCACCTTTAAAGTGTATGTTAAGGCAACTTTTGTTTTTTTGTTTTTTTCATTTTTGGTTGAGTAGAAAAAGGATTAAGCCCTTTGTTAAGTATTTATTGCTACCTGTGTCCCAGCTGTGTATATTCACCCTTCTATTAGTATTGGTAACTATTGTCAACAAGACAGAAAGAAAAGCTAGATACAGAACTTTACAGTACCTGTGAAAACTTTCCAAGGTGTGAATTCTGGAAATGCTATTTGCCTGACTCATACTTCTCATTTTACTTCAACACATTTTAGTTATTGACCCAGATCAAGTGTGCATCCAAGGATTTCTGACTTTTATAAGGCTTTTGTAATATGCCAACTTGCTTTGGGTCAGAGACTTAAAGTCAACAGGCCAGCATATGTTGGTCTCAGCGGGGAGCATCGATAGTTTCAAAAAACGATTAGATAAGCACCTGAACGACCGCAACATACAGGGATATACAATGTAATACTGACACATAATCACACACATAGGTTGGACTTGATGGACTTGTGTCTTTTTTCAACCTCACCTACTATGTAACTATATAATAAGAGCCAAGCAATTAGCATTTTCACAAGGGGTTGGCTCCATATTTCTCACCTGACAGGTTTACCTTAAAGCCAGTGAAAGTGCTGTAGCAATAAAATATTAGATTTGTTAAAGCATTATTATTGTCTGATATGTCGGACACTACATTTTGGCAGGTGAAATCTCACCTTCAATGGCTAGTTAAATGCCTAAATATTAATATAGCAAAAAAGAAAATACAAATAAAAATAATTATACAAATGAATTCAAGGAATGGTCACCAGAGGGCGACGTTTTATTAGTGCTGTGAGGCTTGGTGTTCTGCAAGTTTTACTGCTGAGTTTATAGGTATGCTCATGTTGCAATAATTTCATTGTTTTTAATAGTTAATATAAATGATGTCTATGGTCAAAGTGTGACCAATGCCAGACCCTCCTGGTTTCACAGCATTATTAAACTAATATATTTATAGTGCTACTCAAATATATACAAACAAATACAAGAATTTTAAGGCTAGATACACACCTATGTGGATTGCGGTTGATACGTTTTTCCGGTGCGTTTTTGCAGATTTTTACACATGTTTTTGATGCATTTTTTATGCGTTTTTGATGCCCTTTGTGTTTTTTGGGAGGTTTGTTATCATGCAGGAGAAACCAGCAAAAACGCAGTAGAGACGCATCAAAAAGGCAAGGACTGTGTTTTTGATGCATTTCTGCTGAAGTCTATGGAATCAAAAAATGCAACCTGCTGCAGGCAAAAAAGTCCCTGACCCTTTCCAAAAAATGCACCAGGTGAAAACGTACAGATGTGAACGTGACCCATAGGAAAATAACATGCTAAATGGACTGTAGTGCGTTTCTACAAAACTGAAAATGCACTGCAAAACGTATCAGTGTAAACCTAGCCTTAGAGACAATTATCTACAAAAAAAAAAAAGCAAAAACCTCTTAGGGCTAGTAGACACTTGTTTCACAACAAGACTTCAGACATGCTTTGTTAATGCTCTCTTAACGCCAGTCAAAGCCCCTGTCACTAAATAAAATGGTTAGCTTACAGTCCTGTTTACACCTTGTGTTTACTTTGCTTTGCTTCGGATTTGCTTCAAAAGTTATACTCCATGTAGCTTTAGTGGTGCTTCAAAGCCTCCATAGAAGTCTATGACAAAGCTCGTTTGAAGCTTGCTTGAAGCACCTGTGGCTTTTGAGAGGCTTTAATTCAGCTTTAGCTTTGCTTTGTTTTCTAGAAATTGCAGGTGTGAGATATCAACACACACACAGGGCATCTGCCAAGCTTCAACAAAGCTTCAAAAGAGCACCACCGAAGCTTCACCAAAGCACCACCAAAGCTTCATAAAAGCACCACTTAATCCTTATCGAAGCACCACCGAAGCATCAAAAACACATCATAAAAGCTTGTTAAAGCAGTAGGAGCTTAAGGGCTAGTTTACACTTGCTTCAAAACATGGCTTCGAACATGCTTTGTTAAAGCTCTCGAAGCACTTTCTTCGGTTTCAACTCACATTAACAGCTAGTTTACACTTGCTTCAAAACAAGGCTTCGGACAGGCTTTGTTAAAGCTCTCTGAACGCTAGTCAAAGCTTCTGTCATTAAATAAAATGCTTAGCTTACAGTGCTGTTTACATCTTGCTTTTGCTTTGCTTTTGCAGCCCTTCAAAAATGATACCCCATGTAACTTTAGTGGGGCTTTAAAGCCTCCATAGAAGTTTATGACAGAGCTCGCTTGAAGCCCCACTGAACTCCACCAAAGCCTCATCAAAGCACCACCAAAGCCCTATCAAAGCACCATGGTGTAAACAGGACTGTAAGCTAACCATTTTATTTAGTGACAGAAGCTTTGACTGGAATTCAGAGAGCTTTAATAAAGCCTGCCTGACACCATGTTTTGAAGCAAGTGTAAACTAGCCCTAAATGAGCCCTTAATGATAAGTAAATGAACAAATTGCATTGTTTTAAATCTCTTGATTATAAGCATGAAGATTTTTCCTGTCTGCAGAGAATTACACACTGCATGATTCCCTGTAGATATATCGACATTCAAATAGTCAGAAGAAATAAAATGATGAACAGATGATTCTCCTCAATCCTCAGTCCCTTTTAGTATTGGGCTGCAAGCAATGGTAGATGTATGCCCCATACACATGATTGGACATTCCGACAACAAAATCCATGGATTTTTTCCGACGGATGTTGGCTCAAACTTGTCTTGCATACACACGGTCACACAAATCTTGTCGGAAATTCCGAACGTCAAGAACGCGGTGACGTACAACACGTACGACAAGTCAAGAAAAATGAAGTTCAATAGCCAGTTCATAGCTCTTCTGCTTGATTCCGAGCATGCTGGAACTTTGTGCGTTGGAAATGTGTACACACGATCGGAATTTATGACAACAGATTTTGTTGTCAGAAAATTTGAGATCCAGATCTCAAATTTTGTGTGATGGAAATTCTGATGGAAAATGTCCGATGGAGCCTATACATGGTCGTAATTTCTGACAACAAGCTCCCATCGAACATTTTCCTTTGGAAAATCCGACCGTGTGTACGGGGAAATAGACTGTAGAAGGCCCCTTTGCCAAGAAAAGTCTGGGCTCCCGCTTTAAGGTATCTTTAGACAACCTGTCTGTGTGTGTTGCATCCTTGTGGTAAATGCACTTTAAAGCATATGTTGTGGAATATAAGGAAACAAATGCATATAAATAGCTAACATTTTATTTGTTATGATTAGATAAAGGAAGGATTAAAGCAGTAGTACCCTTGTCAGTGGTAAGTGGTTTGTCTTCTCCCTGTAACTGCCACTTTTTCTGGACAGCCTGGACTGTTGAAGGAAGTTGAAAACTAACAGAAAGTATTACTAGTCAGATCACCAGGTGAAAATAAAGGAAACATCCTAAAATAAAAAGGAATGTAGCAAGCACATCTAATAATTTGTAAGCTGCAGTATATTACATATTTGTTTTTGGGTTTAATACCCCATTTAAAAGAAAAACCTGTACATTTATTTATTTATTTTTGTTGGGCTTATTTCCTTAAAGGAGTTATAAACGCAGAAGGCTTTTTATCTCAATGCATTCTATGCATTAGGATAAAAAAAGTTCTGTGTGTAGCAGTCTCCCCAGCACCTCCCTATACTTACCTGAACCCCATCTATCTCCAGCGATGTCCACGAGTCCCTCAGGCCATCCAGGACTCTCACTCCTGATTGGCTGAGACAAAGCAGCGATGTCATTGGCTCACACGACTGCCAATCAAAGTCAATTAGCCAATCAGGAGAAAGAGGGGGAGGGGCTGAACGGCAGCTCCGTGTCTGAATGAACACACACAGCTGCAGCTTGGCTCAGGTGGCCCCATAGCAAGCTGCTTGCCGTGGGGACACTCAACAGGAGCGAGGGACCAGAGAAAAGGAGGGTTCGGGCTGCTCTGTGCAAAACCACCTGCACAGATGAGGTAAGTATAACATGTGTGTTATTTTAAAAAAAAAAAACAAGACTTTACAATCACTTTAAATTCACGTCCCAGAGATGGAACAGGAAGTGAGAATAAATCTATACAAAGTGAAAGGAAATTCCCTTTTAGACAGTTGTTACCAGAACATGTGCCCCCACCCATTAGAACATCTCCCCAGCACAAATAGTGAGGTTGATTATAATAAATACCCCCCAAAATATTTGGGTTGTAGGAGAAAATGACACAAGAGTAGTGCTCCCTTCTACACAATTTTGTTTCCATGCGCTGGGAAGTGATCTGTACCTTTGTCATGAGCACTTCTGCAGTTCACAATTAGAACACCAAATGCTAAGTGCAATATAACCTGAAGTTATTATAGAACAGTGATAAGCTGTGCAAAAAAGGAGCAGAGGCACAATGTTGTTGCTACTCTGTGTGTATGCATGTCCACACATGACTTCTATACTGATACAGCTGGTATTGTTCTGCTTTCATCCACTGGAGGGGGCATGTGTGACATGCAGTACCATAGAGACTCTGATGCGGGATCCTGATGGAATGTGGGAAGTTTAGTACACTGGTAGGACTCTATTACTTATTACGTTATTACTGCAGGTGGACCTAAAAACTACAATTCCCTACAAAGGGACACAAAAAGGGGAGGAGCAGATATAGCTTTCCTGGTTTGAGATAGAAAGAATGATCTATTTCTGTAGGGGGACCAGGATGGTGCACCCCATAACCCATCTGTGTGCAGTGCGAGCAGAGAGCGGAAAATCTTTATCTGTAAGCAGAGGGACACTAACCTTGAGCTTTGGACTGCGACTCGGACTGTGGAGAGCCTGGAGGCACATTCTGAGGATACCACCAGCCCTTTTTGCCTAGCAGCTGGATTAAAACACGCTGTGTACTCAGAGCTAGTGAGCAGCTGCTGGCCGACCATACAGAGAGACAGATTTGCCAGTTAGGAACACTTTCCCACCGCATGCAAAACTGTTGCAGGGAGTGGCAGCTGGTGCTCAATAACCAACGGCAACCCCCCCATGGGAGATGGGCGGGAATGCGGCAACCCCCCCCCCCACGAGAGATGAACAGGAATGCGGTGGCGATCAGAGGCCGCCTTACCTTGGGAAGGAGACAGATCAGGCAGACATGGATCCGGGCTGCAGCTTCTACTTCAGGCCGAACAGGAAGTCGGTCCTGACTGAGACCCGATTGGCCGGGAGTTCTAAGACTCCCGGCCAATCGGGTCTCAGGAACTGCTTCCTGATTGGCCAGGAGGAAGATCAGGAAGACAATAGCGAATATTTTTTTGTGCTTAAAAAAAAAAAAACCCTATTGAAATCCATGCGTCCGGCGCCCTGCATGTGAATTAGGGGGCCAGACGCATGGATAGGGGGGCAGCACCCATGTGCCCCCTAAGGAAGGGCCGTCACTGGTTAAAGGGACTGTATGTCAAGTACAATAATGCAAGGTTCTGGGCCCCATCTACCTGACCAGCAGAAGGTGAAGAGCAAGTGGTGTTTATTTATTTTACTGGCTATTCCTGCGAAGATTCTTTATAGGTCCTGTCACTAGTTAGGGTTACCCATAGCAGGTAAAAGAAAACAGTACACCCTTGGACATTAATTGTTTGCTGCATGTTTAGTAATTTTTTCAGCTGTCGCATAATAATGATTTGATACTATTTGTGCAGTTCATTCCTTCTTCTTCTCACAATGCAGCATAATACATTTCCACAGTTAACCCAACTGGTGCTGCCCCTGGTGCTCCTGGTACCCTGCCCCATTATCTGTTCCATACCTGTTTAGCTAAAGTCCAGTGATAGAGTAAATGTCCATTTTCTGGTACCTTGACTGGGTTCCTGCCAAGTGGGTGCTGGAGAGCAAAGTCTTTACATACAATAATTAAAACATATAGAACATGACACAGTGAGGTAGCAGACTTTAATAAGCACCCACCTACATGTCCAGATGTGTTCTACCCAGCTTGGGACCCAGTAGAGACTCATGGGACACCTGTGCACCTTCCCTTGCACCAACAGACATGCCGAGATCCAGGGCCTGCATTTTCTTCAGCATCTTCATGCTTGCACAGTATTGATTAAATTCATTGATTAAATATTTACTCTGTCTACACAGGTCATTCATTGACCAAATGTTGGTCTCTAAAAAAATGTAATTCCAGATACCTGGAACACATTTGTTGTTTTCTTTCTCCTTGCAAGCCCTTTTAGATAGGGTTCCTGGTGGGGTCTGTTTGTTGTCCAGTAAAAGCTTGTATGAGACACCAGAGATGTCTTCACCTAGATGACGCTGCCTGAGGCTATACTCCTGTCCCATCAAGGAACAGCCCTGAATGTTTGCAAACTTACCAGTAATTTTTATTGGCTGGAGTTCCTCTTCATGGTTTTACCAGTATCTTGTTCTATTCCACTTGTTTGTTTATGGGAAGAAAAGGTTTGTGCTTTAAATTAGCTAAGAACACAACTTAAGTCTTACACACAATGGAAGGGAGCTAGACAAATATTTTTGCAATCTGCGTTCAGCCAATTTACTTCAGAGGGATGATGACTTCTTCTGTTTGTGATAAATGAAATCCCTCTACAACATATGGGCACTGGCATTATTAAATCTGCTTTGATGAGTATGAATTCTGCAGCCTCGGAATAGAACTATAGGTCATTGTCTGGTTCAAGATAATTCAGAAAGAACACGGACTTATTTGTGTTATTTAAGGTAGAGGCAGAACAGACTTGATCCATGACTGTCAACTGAAAGACTTTTGTCACATTTAGAACTTCTGACAATATTCTAGTATGGCTTTCCTTTCATTTATACTGTATACAGCAACACTGTTGACAATGTAATATATAACATTTTAGGCAATTTATGCGTTAATAGCTGTTACGTTGTTATCCATTCATATTGCTCAAGATTGAGCAGACTAAATTAGGCTTACTTTATACTGCTGCGACTTGGGATCTGACTTTTTAGAGTCGCATGACAAGTGAAATCCCATGTTAGTCAATGAGAGCTGTTTTAATTAGCACTGCTCAAGTCACTCAAACTTTAGAAAAGTGTCCTGTACTACTTCAAAGTGACTTCTATCTGACCTGTGCCCATAGACTTTAATGGAGGTCACCTCTAAGTGGGATCCTCATCTATATGTGATTTGGATCCGACATTACAGGAAGATTACCCAGGAATTTTGTGCAGTGTAGCCTCTCCCTTGCCTAAAAGTCGCATCAAAGTAGTTTTCAAGTCGCCAGCAAATAACCAGCAAGTCGCTTGGCAAAGTCCTATCTTAAGTCACGTGACTGTCAGGTCACAGTAGTGTGAACCAAGCCTAACAAGTTGTAATAAAAAGGGCTCTCACAGCCAAACCGGTTAGAGACTGATTGGAAGATTTTATCACACGATGAACGCATCGACTTGAAAGCATTTGTAAACCCAGCATCTCATATTACTGATGTGTGCCCGCTGTACCATATGCTTGTATATCCTGTTCTCTTTGTATTGCCTCCATCATGTGAAATCCCTGGTGTTCCTGTCAGTTCCTCTTTTCTATTAAAAACTGACCACACTAAGCAGGAGAACACACTGGGGTGAGCCTGTACTCCTCCAATGATCAGACTTGTACTGGCACCCCCCATCCCCTGCACAGCCATTCATTGGGAAGTTCAGTGTGTTGCAGCTTCTCCTCCCCCAGCTCTTATGCAGCTAAGAACAGAGAGAATATCATTACATAAAAAAGGGGGAGATGAATATTTTGAATTTTTTTTTATATCTATTCACAAATGTTTTGCCTTTCAGTTGAACTTATCTTTTAAAGTGGCAGAACATTATACTGGCTGGGGAGGGCACCAGAAGATAGGGATCACATAAGGTACATGCAGCAGGGACCAGAGGGGTGGGGAAATTGTAGCACACAGCAACAGTCTCAGGGCTTTTCCCCACCCCTCTGGTCCCTGCTGCGTGTACCTTATGTGATCCCCATCTTCTGGTGCCCTCCCCAGCTGGTATAATGTTCTGGCACTTTAAAAGATATGTTCAACTTTTAACAAAAAATAAATAAATTCCCATATTTTTTTTTTTTTTTTTGCAGGTAAAAAAAATGTGCATTTACTATTTTTTTGTTTCAGCAGCCTGAAAATCATTGCACTAGCAATCAGCAGATTGCTGATGCCATGTAGGCATGCCATGCATCATATGGGCAGGCAGTTTTACTCTGACAACAGCGCTCTGGTAGTTCATTGAGAACTAGATATATTTTGTTTCGGAATTTCGTTTTCGTCCGAAAAATAAATTTATTTAGTTACTCCCGAAATTCGTTTTTCTTTATTTAGTTTTTCGTTAAAAACTTGCATTCGTCCGAAAATCGAAATGAATTAAGGTCGAATCTGTCATTAAAGGCTTATGGTGTCTGTCGAATGTTCAAAGTAGATTCGACGGAGCAGCTAAACTGTACGACGTCGCAATCGTGCATTCCGGTCGAATTTTCCGGGATGCATTTGACCGGAAATGTACGATAGCAGCATCGTACAGTGACAGGTAGAGCCTCTGCGACGCTCTGTCAGGTAACGCAAGCGATTGCGTAACTTACGTAATCTGACAGAACGTCGCCACTCTGAATTGAGGCGCCTGATCAGTGGCCTCACCAGCATTAGGGAAACCAGATCGGGATCACTCTGCCACCCGCTCCCGCTCACCACGGGATACCAACACGCAACTCAGGGGCAATATTCTGGAGATTTTTTGATCCCGACCACACGAGGAGCCCTCCACCTCACAGGCCTTGGGCAACATCAGGGAGGTGAGTTGCAGCCCCACAAGGCATTCCAGCACACAATCTGCTGAATCCCCGAGTCCTGCTGCCCAAAATCTAAGCATAGAGGATCTCAGAACGGTGGCTGCAGACATAGAAGATACCTTGTCTGCAGCCATATCAGACCTCAGTCTGGACATGCAGGCTGTAGCATTATGATTGGAGGAGGTGGAAGAGATCACAGAAGGCCATGATATAATCATAAATGTAATGCAGCGCACTATAAACTCGCATTCCTTGCAGCTCAAAGCTTTACATAGAAATCTAGAAGACCTAGATAACAGAGTTCGCATCAAAATATCAGAATTAGGGGACTTCCTGAAACGGTCGACCCAAGCGACCTCACACAAGCCATCACAACTGTTTTCAATGATCTTCCTGGGACACCCACTGACATACCAATTGACTTGGAACGCCTGTATCGGGCACTCCGTGCCAGAGGCAGAGATACAGATCCCCCAAGGGATTTCATAGGATGTCTGGTTTACTTTAAGCTTAAAGAAGAGACTACAAGGGCGCATCCTATATGGGGCGCTGAGATCTACCACTATCTCTCACAAATCACTTTGCAAAAATGCAAGACTTCCGGCATCTCCTAGACACCCTAATGCCCCGTACACACGGTCGGACATTGATCGAACATTCTGACAACAAAATCCATGGATTTTTTCCGACGGATGTTGGCTCAAACTTGTCTTGCATACACATGGTCACTCAAAGTTGTCGGAAAATCCGATCGTTCTGAACGCGGTGATGTAAAACACGTACGTCGGGACTATAAACAGGGCAGTAGCCAATAGCTTTTGTCTCTTAATTTATTCTGAGCATGCGTGGCACTTTGTGCGTCGGATTTGTGTACACACGATCGGAATTTCCGACAACGGATTTTGTTGTCGGAAAATTTTATAGCAAGCTCTCAAACTTTGTGTGTCGGAAATTCCGATGGAAAATGTGTTATGGAGCCCACACACGGTTGGAATTTCCAAAAACAAGGTCCTATCACACATTTTCCGTCGGAAAATCCGACTGTGTGTACGGGGCATAAGAGAAAGGAATATCCCCTATAGATGGAAATTTACCTTTTGTCTGCAAGCGAGCACTGGCGGAAGAATTGTATATCTGCGGCATCCTGACAATGCTTACTCTTTCTGTGAAACTCTTGGCATCCCCTCGACCGAGATACCGGACTCGCACCACGATCCACGCTTCTCATCTCAACCACAAGAGAAACCGATGGATGCCCTTCATCGAGACAGTCCGTCCACAAACAGAAGACGCCGACTTTCTCCTCATTCTTCGCCACCACATGCTAACCGACGCTCCCCAGGGGGGAGATAGTGTGCCACCTGCCCCGGCGCACAGAAAAGCCAGAAAAGATTAACAGCCCAAGCAACAGCTTCAATCCAACCTTCAGGCATTAAAAGAGACAAGGGCTTACACATACTGCGTCTATATACCATCAGTGAGTATAACTGCTTGTCAATAACCCGGCTCTGTAGTGTTTTGTTAAACTACATTTTTATAAATATATATATATATATATATATATCTAGTATTATAACTACAAGTTGAATCTTCTGTTAATGAAACCTCATTCAAAAAAACTATCCCTCGTATCCCATCATTACATATTGGGAACCCTCCTTGTTATGCATGCGACATGAAACTGATACCATCCATACTAGAACGCATGGATATTGCCCCGCAGTAACTCCTATACCAACACAGGAACAGACCCCATGCCATCAGTTCCCTAACCACAATATAATGCCACCTCATACGCCATGCTTAGAAGACTAAGCAACATATTTTATCTGACACTCTAACCCAGTCGCATCCTAACTGCTACCCCAACACCTTAAAATAACTAAAACACCGGCTGCCTGAACACTGGCAAAAACTGCACTATTGAACTACCTTGCACTTCCTAAACTTAAAGCTGTTAAGGCAACATCTACCACTGTGACATGCAACGCAAATACATTTGCTCTGGCATTGCTTTTATCTCTGCTATGCAATACGGCGCCGAAGAACAGATATCACAAGCCCCACCTACTGTTAAACCTACGAAAATGATTCCAGCAGGATTACTGGAACACCATACAGCCTTAACATTCGATATAACACCATTAATAACTCTGTGAGTACCATCCCCGACATGGCATAGTCACATCATGGGCATAAATAAACTCCTTCGGGCATTAGCGTGGCAACAATCTATACCAAATAGCCCCCTGCCTATAGTACCTCCGTACCAAACTCTCGCTTGCCAGTTTAGGTGGTGATAAGAAGCAGAGAGACTCCCAACACATACCGGTGTATCTAATATTATCTCCTCTAGAAAAATTAGACATAACGGTATCTCCTCCAAATACATATAGGTTTGTTAAGAAGGTCTCAACACAACTTTGAGGTTACTGCTTGAGACACCTCAAGTTGTAAAGGGATGTTTATTTTATGTTATTATAATATGATATATATGTACGCTATATTTGTTTGCATATAGCATAAAGTGGAGTGTATCCTATTCTCTCTCTAGCTAACATACATTAGCTCTCCCCATCTCACTAGCTGTTTATACAGCTCAGATCCTTGAAAGCATATATATAATGCAAGACAAATTAACGATCTACTTCTGCACAGAGAGAAGGATAGAAAACACACTTAAACTCACAGTTTTTTTTTATAAATACGTTGCATTAATAGTTTAACAAATGGTTTCTGTATCCAGACAAATGCATCACAATATGCCCTGGATGCTCACTGATTGATACACCGAAATTATCTAACATGGCTCGTTAGTTAGACACTATAACTTAGTTACTTTAGGAATCCAAATGCCCAGAAAATTATCCAACCTATACTCAAAAAATGATCTACCACTTCTTAAGACTATCATGGAAGACCTTAAAAAAATGGAACAAATATTTTTCCTGGTTCGGCAGAGCGGCCATTATCAAAATGAATATCTTGCCACGCATACTCTACCTTCTCCAAACGATACCTATCAAACTCCCCATCACCTTTCTACATTCATCCAAAAATTATGTAGAAACTACCAATGGAATCAAAAGCACCCCAGAATCAGGTACACCCAGTTAATAAAACCCACAACCAAAGGGGGAGTAGGCTTACCTGATATACAACATTACTATTGGTCTTGTCACCTACAGCGTATCATAGACTGGCACACCCACCATCAGGTGAAAAACTGGGTAACCCTGAAAAATTATTTCTCTGCACACCCCGTTAGCTGCGCTCCCTGGATCCGCAGCAGTCTCATACCAAAAGATCTAGCAGAGCATCCTACTATAGGCCCTTCATTAGACTGCTTTACCGAAGTCTGCCACAAACTTAAATTCTCCAAGACCCCATGACCTTTATCACCAATAATAATGAACCCTGAATTCTCCCCAGAGATGGTCCCACACCCATTAACCAGTAAACAACCTGACATCGGTGTACGCATACGTCACCTTTTACAGGATAGTAAGCTACACACCCATGAACACATGAATACATCCTTGGCTGACCTGAACTTAGGCTTCCTAGAATACTTGCAAATTAAGCACTACGTAACCTCTATTCAACACAAGACCGACCTGTCTGAATCTCTTACCCCCTTTGAAAACCTATGCCTAACCTATGCCTAACTCACACACCTCAACGCAATGTCATCTCCACGATTCACAATATGCTCTGGAAACACACACAGGCCGATGAGGGGATAGCCTGCAAGGTCTGGGCACATGATCTACGTACAAATCTAACAAACACAACCTGGGAAAACATATACCGACATGTACATAAGGGCTCTATAAATGTCTCCATCCAGGAGAACAAAATTGTTTCCCGATGGTATCGCACCCCTTTTATTTTATACAGATTTGATGCAACCACCTCAGACAAATGCTGGAGATGCCTAGAGGCCCCGGGAGATCTCTTGCACATCTGGTGGGGCTGCCGACCTATCCAAATCTACTGGAAACAGGTCCACGATCAAATCGAAAAAATAGTGGAATTTACACCTGCGCAATTTTTACTCCATCACAACAAATCCAACGATATACAGTGGGGACGGAAAGTATTCAGACCCCCTTAAATTTTTCACTCTTTGTTATATTGCAGCCATTTGCTAAAATCATTTAAGTTCATTTTTTTCCTCATTAATGTACACACAGCACCCCATATTGACAGAAAAACACAGAATTTTTTGACATTTTTGCAGATTTATTAAAAAAGAAAAACTGAAATATCACATGGTCCTAAGTATTCAGACTCTTTGCTGTGACACTCATATATTTAACTCAGGTGCTGTCCATTTCTTCTGATCATCCCTGAGATGGTGACCTTCATTTGAGTCCAGCTGTGTTTGATTATACTGATTGGACTTCATTAGGAAAGCCACACACCTGTCTATATAAGACCTTACAGCTCACAGTGCATGTCAGAGCAAATGAGAATCATGAGGTCAAAGGAACTGCTTGAAGAGCTCAGAGACAGAATTGTGGCAAGGCACAGATCTGGCCAAGGTTACAAAAAATTTCTGCTGCACTTAAGATTCCTAAGAGCACAGTGGCCTCCATAATCCTTAAATGGAAGACATTTGGGACGACCAGAACCCTTCCTAGAGCTGGCCGTCCGGCCAAACTGAGCTATCGGGGGAGAAGAGCCTTGGTGAGAGAGGTAAAGAAGAACCCAAAGATCACTGTGGCTGAGCTCCAGAGATGCAGTCGGGAGATGGGAGAAAGTTGTAGAAACTCAACCATCACAGCAGCCCTTCAACAGTTGGGGCTTTATGGCAGCCTCTCCTCAGTGCAAGACACATGAAAGCCCGCATGGAGTTTGCTAAAAAACACCTGAAGAACTCCAAGACGGTAAAAAATAAGATTCTCTGGTCTGATGAGACCAAGATAGAACTTTTTGGCCTTAATTCTAAGCAGTATGTGTGGAAAAAAACAGGCACTACCAGTGGCGGCTGGTGCTAAAAAATTTTGGGGGGGGGGGCGCAAACAAACTGAAATAAATGTGAAAAAAAAAACATCAAACGCAACCACTGTGCCATCAAACGCTGCCACTGTGCCCATCAAACGCTGCCACTGTGCCCATCAAATGCTGCCACTGTGCCCATCAAACGCTACTACTGTACCCAAACGCTGCCACTGTGCCCATCAAAACGCTGCCACTGTGCCCATCAAACGCTGCCACTGTACCCATCAAACGCTGCCACTGTGCCCATCAAACGCTGCCACTGTACCAAACGCTGCCACTGTGCCCATCAAACGCTGCCACTGTGCCCATCAAATGCTGCCACTGTACCCATCAAACGCTGCCACTGTGCCCATCAAACGCTGCCACTGTGCCCATCAAACGCAGTGACTGTGCTATTAATTACAGCCAGTGTGCCCATTAAATACTGCCACTGTGCCAAATGCTGCCAGTGTGCCCATCAAATGCTGCCAGTGTGGCAAATTCTCCATACCCCCCTCCCTCACTTGCCCACAATAGGACCTACAGATAGATAGACACTGGGTGGGAGAGATGTAAGATGTAATAAAAAATATATATTCAGCAAAGACCCCTAAGACCCCTTTCACACTGGAGGTCTATTGCGCTAAAAATAGCGCCTGCAAACCGACCAGAAACAGCCGCTGCTGTCTCTCCAGTGTAAAAGCCACTGGAGCGGTGCGCTAGCAGGACGGGAAAAAAAGTCCTGCTAGCAGCATCTTCGGAGTGGTGAAGGAGCGGTGTATACACCGCTCCTTCATCGCTCCTGCCCATTGAAATCAATGGGGCAGCGCAGCTATACCGCCGGCAAAGCGCCTCTGCAGAGGCACTTTGCGGTGGTTTTTAAACCTTTCTCAGCCGCTAGCGGGGGGGTAAAACCGCCCTGCTAGCGGGTGAATACCGCCGCTAAAACGTTTTATTAGCGGCGCTTTACTGCCGATTCCGCCCCCGCCCCAGTGTGAAAGGGGCCTAACGTTAACTAGATAAAATGAATTAAACACACATACCTCAATACAAATTCAAAACATAGCAGTGCAAAACCACTCAATAATAGTTAAAAAGGCAATTTCTCCAAGAATGTTTACAATTGCAGGAATCAACAGGATGTCTGCCACTGTGAGGATGTATATCCAAACAGGCATGCAAGTGTGAGAGTGAGACAAGCACCTCCACCTAAGACATTAGCAAAGAAGGTGAGCAGCTGCTAATGTCTTTGGTGGAGGTGCTTGTCTCACTCTCACACTTGCATATTAGATAGACAGACAAACACTGCGGGGGGGAGGGGGAGATAGATAGACAGTTGATGAGGACTTACATATCTCCGAGGCTCCGTCCTGTGCAGGCTGCAGTCCGTGACTAATGACAGCTGTCCTGACACCTCCTCTGCCTCCTTGCTTCCATACACTGGCTGGCTGGGTAGGATGTTTTCTTCTCGGTGTGACTGTGTAGTCACACGGCAGTAGAGTCCGCTCCCCATGCTTCCTTCCTCTGCTCGGGCGCACTGGTCCCTCTGCTCGGGCGCAATGAAAGCGGAAGTGACATCAGAACTAGACTGTCACTCAACGCACCAGCCATACTACTGCATACAATATGCATAGTAATGCGGAAGCTACTCGGCGCAATGGATCGCGCCACATGGCGGGTTAAAAGCCCACAAATGAAGCGCCGCGTCTGCAATCTCGTGATTGCATAGACGTAGCGCTTCCCATACTGCACTGTGTCCGGCGCTCGGACACAGTGCACTTGACTTAAGGACCTTTTTTTAAATTTTTTTTTAAAGGGCCAGTTTTAAACATTTTTTTTTTTTTTTGGTGACTACAGGAGGGGGGGCGGCGCCCGGGCGCCCCCTATGGACGGGCCGCCACTGGGCACTACTCATCACCTGTTTAATACAGTCCCAACAGTGAAGCATGGTGGTGGCAGCATCATGCTGTGGGGGTGTTTTCCAGCTGCAGGGACAGGACGACTGCTTGCAATCGAGGGAAAGATGAATGCGGCCCAGTACAGCAATATCCTGGACGAAAACCTTCTCCAGAGTGCTCAGGACCTCAGACTGGGCCAAAGGTTTACCTTCCAACAAGACAATGACCCTAAGCACACAGCTAAAATAACGAAGGAGTGGCTTCACAACAACTCCGTGACTGTTCTTGAATGGCCCAGCCAGAGCCCTGACTTAAACCCAAGTGAGCATCTCTGGAGAGACCTAAAAATGGCTGTCCACCAATGGCTGTATTAGATCAAAAGGGTGCTTCTACTAAAAACTGAGCAAAGGGTCTGAATACTTAGGACCATGTGATATTTCAGTTTTTCTTTTTTAATAAATCTGCAAAAATGTCGACAATTCTGTGTTTTTCTGTCAATATGGGGTGCTGTGTGTACATTAATGAGGAAAAAAAATGAACTTAAATGATTTTAGAAAATGGCTGCAATATAACAAAAAGTGAAAAATTTAAGGGGGTCTGAATACTTTTCGTCCCCACGATACCATACCATAAATCCTTAGGCATGACGCTAGTTAACGCAGCCAAAATGTGCATACCTAAAGTATGGGGAACCCCCAAAGTCCCCTCCATGTCAGACTGGTATAAACTAATAAATAAAATTACGGAAATGGAGGAACTCATATCAATCTCTCGAAACTACCCACACAAACTCTCAACTTTATGGGCTTGCTGGACTCATTTTCAATCCTCCAAAGAATACCAACAAACAATGAATGTTCCTCTCCCCTAAAAGAGCCTTCCTCATGCCACTGAACTTAGGATAACTTTCACATTATCTGACTCTAAACCTTGCCCCCGTTTATCCAGCCTGCCATGTTGCCAAAACAAAAACCCCAAACAATTAAAACATATTTGTCCCTCTCATATCGAGCGCATACACTATCCCTGAAGTCAGATATATAAGAGCAAGTAGACCCATAACTATTTTATCACTAATGTATTTGTTTGGGGTGGATGAACTTTTTAAACTAGAGCAGGAGAGAGCATTGGTCAAAGGGACAAAGGGAATGAGGCCAAACACTGCTACAGTAAAGACATAGTTGTAAAAAACATAATATTGAGTCTATACGTTTATTGCATAATAGCCAAACAAATGACAATGTTACAGATATACTAGAGTCAGGATAAAAACATTGCATTGAGCTTAACCATGTTATACATAAAAATAGGTAAGTTAAAGGGGTTGTAAAGGTTTGTGTTTTTTCACCTTAATGCATCCACCTGGCAAACTAACCACCTCGGGATAGAGTTTCCCAGACGGAGGTTAGCTATTGCGGGGGGGGGGGCCGAGACAGCCGCCGAGGGATCCCAGAACAGGAGGTTCGGGGCCACTCTGTGCAAAACTAACTGCACAGTGGAGGTAAGTATAACATGTTTGTTATTTAAAAAAAACCAAAAAAAAAAACCAACCCATACCACCCCTTTAATAACATATTAACACCAAACAGCCAATAATGCATATGGTGGATGGTAAAACAATCCAAACATTACACAGCATCCTATAACTCTCCGCGTTTCGTGGCTTGATCTCCACTTCTCCTCTCCTCTACTCCTCAGAAGTAGATGCAGAAGAATTAAGTCTAAAGGTTGTAAAAAGAACCAAAGTAAATAAAATAAGTATCATGGGTGTAACCCAAATACAAATTGGTATGGGGATAGAAACCCTAATACTTACATGTCAGCTCAATTAATAGGACAGGGGAGGGGAGGGAGGAAAGGTCTGGCAGCTCTATGGGCAGGGGGCATCAGGGAAAGCGTCCAGCCCGGGAGCTGAGGCGGCAGAACCCAACAGAACACCATGGAACAGGATTGGAAGAAGGGCGCATAGGGCATCCATGTCCAAGTGAATCCATAAGCATTGTGCACAAATAGTGGTGTATCTGCCTGTGGTAGTCTGTAAACAATATATTAAGTGACCAATTAAACTATGGTGGAATACTGATCCCAATATCAGTATGTGTTCGGTCAGTAAAAGTTTCTTCCAGCAGAGATCTTAATCTCATGTTTAGCTAGGACTCAAGTATACAGTATTTGTAGTCATTTTATGTATATCAGATATAAGCAATGGCCAATTCCCATAGCATTTTATTAATATTTATTGTCAATTTTCAGTGTGCCCCCTTACATCAGGTGTCCCCATCAGAAGGTTGCCTTACATCAGGTGTCCCATATAAGCACCCCCTTACATCAGGTGTCACCATCAGAGTGCCACCTTACATCGGGTGTCTTATATGAGCAGCCCGTTCCATCAGGTGTCCCCATCACAAAGCCCCCTTACTGCAGGTGTCCTCATCAAAGTACCCCTTTACATTGGATCTTCCCATCAGCGTTTCGCACCTTACATCAGGTGTTCCCATCAGAGTGTCCCCATTACATTGGGTGGCCCCAACAGAGTGCCCATCATATATCAGGTGACTCCACCGGAATGCCTCTTTACATCGGGTAACCCCAACTGAGTGCCTCCTTACATCAGGTGTTTCCGTACCCTGGACAGCCAAAGCAAGTTCCACTTCCATCTTCCTGTGATGCTGGGGGTGGGCATGCAAGTGACACCGGCGGTCCTAACAACTAATCACAGCAGAGGAGTAGGGAAACCTGCACTGGGGACTCCCTGACTGGCCGGCAGTCTCAATAAAACTGTCACTCGGTCCAGACCTGGACTGCGGTCCACCATTTAGTGTTGCCTGGTTTATATTGTCTCATTGTCAATTTAGAGCTTTTCTACATCTTAATAAACAAGTCATGACAGTAATTAAAATGTAACTTTATACAGAAACTGGCATAGCAGGATACTTGGATGAGTGCCATATATTGGTCCTGTTTGTATTCAAGTTAAAAACCTCTTTATGTGAAGATTTAATAGATCTGATCAATGGAATCTAGAATAAAAAAAAATATCATCTCTTCTTATTAAAGTGTGTGCTCCCCTGTTCAAGACCCTCTTATCTTCTAAGTATTCACTTATGTTTTAATGATACTTTAGAATACAAATTTTATGCCTGGTGTTCTGCTAAATGATGTCTCATCACATTATAATTTAGGCTGTTTATTTTTTTTCTCAAACCATTATTTCAGACCATTAAGTATCTCCGTACAGGTTATTAGTTTCAGACACTTGGAATATTTAGAGTCTTGTAATTATATTCATGGGGAACTGTATTGTAAACAGAAAAGCAGTCAACTAATTGCACTGGGATGAGACAATTCACTGGAAGAGTTTTATTTGTGTAGACTAGAGACCAGGGCTGGATTTCAGCGGTGTCCCCGCCAGGACCAGTGACATTGGCATCAAGAAGTAGAGAGGCTGGGAGGCAGTGTGCAACCTCGTTGGTGCCAATTTGGCATGCCTGCACAGTGCCCTGCCTCTATCCACCACCAGCATCATATGTTTCCATTGTGCAGGGGGGACAGACCAGGATGCATGGCATCATTTGTTGCTATTTGTGAAGAGGAACTGTGTTGTGATGGAGGTGACTCTGCTGCAATAGGGGATACTCTGTTGTAATGGGGCGATACTCAGTTGCAATGGGGAGGGCTCTGTTGGGATGGGGAGGTCTCTGCTACGATGTTGTGATTGGGAACTATTTTATGATGGGGGGGACTCCAATAGGAAGGGGGACTCTCATGGGGTGGCGGCGACTCTGATTTGAAGGAGGCGATTTAATTGGGGACAGTGATGTAAAGGAGGCTGATTCTGAAGTACTGGGTGGAATCTGTTGTGAAGGAGGAATGCTGATGTAAATGGGGAACTCTTCCATGTGTTGCCAAGAAGTGGTAAACATCATCATCCAGATGCCGATGTCCTTCACCCCAATAAAAACAGTTCAGAACTGGATTGTCCAGGGATTTTGCATACTTTAAAAGGTGCAATGGATAAAGGGAAGGTTGAGAAATGTTAGCCTGAAATATGCTTTTCATTGCAGCCACATAGAGGTGTAAGTAACACAGAGGAGATAGGAGAAGAGAGGAGGATAATGTGTTGACATTAAAACCCACACATAGGTGTAGGGAACGAGGAGAGGAGAGAACGATAATGTGTTGACATTAAAACCCACATAGAGGTGTAGGGAACGAGGAGAGGAAGATAATGTATTGACCTTATATCCCACATAGAGGTGTAGGAAACAAGGAGAGGAGAGAAGTAAAAGATAATGTGTTGGCATTATACCCACCCCCCGACTTTTTTTTACTGCACCCCCAGATCAGACAGGCTAGATCCAGCCCTGCTAGAGTCAAACAGTTTTGTATGCTTTTTATTCACCAAGGTCAATAGGGAATGGTTACTTTGATATTGTGCCTCGTACAGTTACTGTCACTACCACCAGCTGACCAGTAAAACAGTAGGGAACAAGGACCGGTATTACATAGCAGTCTTTTGTAACGTGAAGTTCTCTTATGCCCCGAACACACGGTCGGACATTGATCGGACATTCCGACAACAAAATCCATGGATTTTTTCCGACGGATGTTGGCTCAAACTTGTCTTGCATACACACGGTCACACAAAGTTGTCGGTAAATCCGATCGTTCTGAACGCGGTGACGTAAAACACGTACTTCAGGACTATAAATGGGGCAGTAGCCAATAGCTTTCGTCTCTTAATTTATTCTGAGCATGCGTGGCACCTTGTGCGTCGTATTTGTGTACACACGATTGGAAATTCCGACAACAAATTTTGTTGTCGGAAAATTTTATATCCTGCTCTCAAACTTTGTGTGTCGGAAAATCCGATGAAAAATGTGTGATGGAGCCCACACACGGTCGGAATTTCCGACAACAAGGTCCTATCACAAATTTTCCGTCGGTGTGTACAGGGCATTACAATGTGGAAGCTGTCTCTAATAATAATAATAATAATAAAAGCTGTGCATTCCTTCAGTTGACTGCTGGGCTTCCTATCGGATCTATCAGATAAATGGTCCAGTGACCAACTGGTCTCTAAATCTGGCTAACAACTTTGCTCCTGATTCATAGTCAGTGCTTGGTGTTGTCAGCATGCAATAGGAAGTGCTGTCATGGGCAGGATCTGTAGGTGAGAGACCTTGCAAAACACACACAAAAAAAGACTTGTTTAACCCATTCCTGTTCAGCCCCCTTTAACAGGCCTTTACAGCAGGGGGTGGGAAGGATCGGCCAATCACGTGACCACTGTGATTGGCTGTCCCAGTTGTCACATGACTGGGAGCCAATCCTGACGGCTGCTGATCATTAGCAGAGACCCAGAGGTGTTTTTGACAGCTTCGTCACTATTCTGTGAGCACACTCTCAGCACAGAAAGCTCTACAGCCCATAGACGCATATGTGTGGAGTGTGGGCGTTGAAGCCCACCTTCTTTTGCCCATGTATTACATGGGCAGCAAAAGGTTAAGAAAATTGCATAGATCCCAACTATCCCTGATTTTGAGGGACTGTCCCTGATGTGTCCCTCTTTCCTCCTCATTTGTCCCTCATTTTGATCTGATCTAAATAGCTGTATATAAAATGCACTATTTATCTTTCAAATAGTATTTCCTAGTGTTACAGTAAACCTATCATCCAGTATGTAAATTGTTGCATTTTGTAAATTTCAAAAGCCTATATAAAAGAATAGTAGTGGTAAAAAAAAAAAAAAAACAAACACTTGTGGGTCTAACTAATCTTTTTTTGTATAATTCTCCTATAAGGGGTGTGTCAGGGGGTGTGTCTTATGCCTACATACTTTTGCTACTACGTGTCCCTCATTCCCATCTCAAAAAGTTGGGAGGTATGAAATTGTATACAGTGAGGCATGATGCCAAACATACTGAAAAATAGATTTAGGGTATACATACACTTTGGGGTCTATTTATAAAACGTTCTTAGGACAAATATCATATACATCCGTGCATGCTGCATACATTTTAGCCATAATTTCTCTAGTAGATTAATTCTTATGCTCATCTGCTCCATCTAGTGGCCAAAATGCAGTATAGTTTCTGAAATGCCTCAGTGAGAAAATATACTGCATTTTGGGCACTAGATGGAGCTAATGATCACAGGGGATTTCTGTATAGGGAAACTACAGCCAAAATGTATGCAGGATGTATGAATGTGTTTGACATTCATCCAACAAATATTTTATAAATAGACCTTTAATTCATGCTTCCAGAAAATCTTGCATGTTAGGTTTGATTTCTGCATGTTGTAAAACAGAAATGCCTTTACAAGAGAGAGTTCCTGTCATGTTACATTGTTACAGTGACTATTGCCATGCTGCAAGATACCTGTCAGAAAAGAGAACTGCATGTTACAAGAATTTGCTATGTCATCCTGGTCCTTGTTTCCTACTGCATGGCAGCATCTTATTAACGTATTTCAGAACCAGTTACACCGTTGCTGGGTCTCTGTGCTTCTCTATGCAATGCAGACACATTATGGTTGGTGGGAGGATTCAGCAAAGTTCTGTACATAACTTTCTAGAAACATCACAGCTCACTGCCTTAGTACTACTCTCAAGAGCCCTCAACCCTGAGGTTGGACTGCCTAATAAGAGGAATTATACAAGGATCAAAATGCCCTGATGGGCAGGTGTTAGTCTGTAGGGGTGAGCAATCCTGGGCAGACTACATTTGCCTTCATACTGCACTAGACAATGCCTTGTAGCAGGGGCGGACTGACAACTCATGGGGCCCCCGGGCAATAGGAGATCCTGGGGCCCCCTGTCCCCGCTCATGTGTTCCCACCCACACTCAAGCCACACCCACACAAATCCCCACCTACATTTTGTACTGTCCACACTACATGCGTTCTTCACAGAATTACATTAAAGAAAGTGCAACAACGGTAACTTTCCAAAATCAAAGTGATTGTAAAGACTCGTTTTTTTTTTAAATAACAAACATATCATACTTACCTCCACTGTGCAGCTCGTTTCGCAGAGTGGCCCCGAACCTCGACATCTGGGGGTGGCTCTCGCGGCCCCTCCCCACATCAGATAACTCCCTAGGAGAAGCGCTCTCCTGTGGGGGGGGGGGTTACCTTGCAGGTGCGCTCCCGTGTCCAGCATTTGCGTCTATAGACACATGTTTACATACATGTGCTTATCCTACATAAAACTTTTCATATAGAGCATGTGTGGGGATCATGGGGGTGCTTTACATTTTTTTTTAATTATTTTTATTAACTTTATATAATTTTCACTGATCACCAATGTAAGGAACATTCTTCCCACTGATCACCAATGTAAGGAACATTCTTCCCACTGACCACCAATGTAAGGAACATTCTTCCCACTGACCACCAATGTAAGGAACATTCTTCCCACTGACCACCAATGTAAGGGACATTCTTCCCACTGATCACCAATGTAAGGAACATTCTTCCCACTGACCACCAATGTAAGGAACATTCTTCCCACTGATCACCAATGTAAGGAGCATTCTTCCCACTGACCACCAATGTAAGGAACATTCTTCCCACTGATCACCAATGTAAGGGACATTCTTCCCACTGATCACCAATGTAAGGAACATTCTTCCCACTGACCACCAATGTAAGGAGCATTCTTCCCACTGATCACCAATGTAAGGAACATTCTTCCCACTGATCACCAATGTAAGGGACATTCTTCCCACTGACCACCAATGTAACGAACATTCTTCCCACTGACCACCAATGTAAGGAACATTCTTCCCACTGACCACCAATGTAAGGAGCATTCTTCCCACTGATCACCAATGTAAGGAACATTCTTCCCACTGATCACCAATGTAAGGGACATTCTTCCCACTGACCACCAATGTAAGGAACATTCTTCCCACTGACCACCAATGTAAGGAACATTCTTCTCACTGACCACCAATGTAAGGAACATTCTTCCCACTGATCACCAATGTAAGGAACATTCTTCCCACTGACCACCAATGTAAGGGACATTCTTCCCACTAATCACCAATGTAAGGAACATTCTTCCCACTGACCACCAATGTAAGGAGCATTCTTCCCACTGATCACCAATGTAAGGAGCATTCTTCTCACTGATCACCAATGTAAGGAACATTCTTCCCACTGATCACCAATGTAAGGAACATTCTTCCCACTGACCACCAATGTAAGGAGCATTCTTCCCACTGATCACCAATGTAAGGAACATTCTTCCCACTGATCACCAATGTAAGGAACATTCTTCCCACTGATCACCAATGTAAGGAACATTCTTCCCACTGACCACCAATGTAAGGAGCATTCTTCCCACTGATCACCAATGTAAGGAACATTCTTCCCACTGAGCCACAATGTAAGGAACATCCTTCCAACTATTTATTTAATCCATATTGAGCACTATATTTGATTGGCTGCTTCTGCTTGGCACACACGCACAATCACAATCACGCACATGATGATGAAGTCATCATCATATACGATTGTGCGTGTTTGCCAGGCCTAAGCAGAAGCAAACAGCCAATCAAATATAGTGCTCAATATGGATTTAATAAATATGCATAGCCATAGATATCATAAATGACTACAGGAGATAACCAGAGACTGCGAATGCGACTACAGGAGATAACCAGAGACTGCGAATGCGACTACATTAAATAACCAGAGACTGCGAATGCGACTACAGGAGATAACCATAGACTGTGAATGCGACTACAGGAAATAACCAGACTGCGAATGCGACTACATTAAATAACCAGAGACTGTGAATGCGACTACAGGAAATAACCAGACTGTGAATGCGACTACAGGTGATGACCAGACTGCGAATGCAACTACAGGAAATAACCAGAGACTGCGAATGCGTCTACAGGAGATGACCAGACTGCGAATGCGACTACAGGAAATAACCAGACTGCGAATGCGACTACAGGAAATAACCAGACTGCGAATGCGACTACAGGAGATGACCAGACTGCGAATGCGACTACAGGAGATGACCAGACTGCGAATGCGACTACAGGAGATAACCAGAGACTGCGAATGCGACTACAGGAGATAACCAGAGACTGGGGATGCGACTACAGGAGATAACCAGAGACTGGGGATGCGACTACAGGAGATAACCAGACTGTGAATGCAACTACAGGAAATAACTAGAGACTGCGAATGCGACTACAGGAGATAACCAGAGACTGCGAATGCGACTACAGGAGATAACCAGAGACTGCGAATGCGACTATAGGAGATAACCAGAGACTGCGAATGCGACAACAGGAGATAACCAGAGACTGCGAATGCGACAACAGGAGATAACCAGAGACTGGGGATGCGACTACAGGAGATAACCAGACTGTGAATGCGACTACAGGAGATGACCAGACTGCGAATGTGACTACAGGAAGTAACCAGACTGCGAATGCGACTACAGGAGATAACCAGACTGCCAATGTGACTACAGGAGATAACCAGACTGCGAATGCGACTACAGGAGATAACCAGACTGCGAATGCGACTACAGGAAGTAACCAGACTGCGAATGCGACTACAGGAGATAACCAGACTGCGAATGCGACTACAGGAAGTAACCAGACTGCGAATGCGACTACAGGAGATAACCAGACTGCGAATGCGACTACAGGAGATGACCAGACTGCGAATGCGACTACAGGAGATAACCAGACTGCGAATGCGACTACAGGAGATGACCAGAGACTGTGAATGCGACTACAGGAGATAACCAGACTGCGAATGCGACTACAGGAGATGACCAGACTGCGAATGTGACTACAGGAGATGACCAGACTGCGAATGCGACTACAGGAGATGACCAGAGACTGCGAATGCGACTACAGGAGATAACCAGACTGCGAATGCGACTACAGGAGATGACCAGACTGCGAATGTGACTACAGGAGATGACCAGACTGCGAATGCGACTACAGGAGATGACCAGACTGCGAATGCGACTACAGGAAATAACCAGAGACTGCGAATGCGACTTCAGGAAGTAACCAGACTGCGAATGCGACTACAGGAGATAACCAGACTGTGAATGCGACTACAGAAAATAACCAGATTGCGAATGCGACTACAGAAAATAACCAGACTGCGAATGCGACTACAGGAGATGACCAGACTGCGAATGCGACTACAGGAGATGACCAGACTGCGAATGCGACTACAGGAGATGACCAGACTGCCAATGCGACTACAGGAGATGACCAGACTGCGAATGCAACTACAGGAGATAACCAGAGACTGCGAATGCGACTACAGGAGATAACCAGAGACTGCGAATGCGACTACAGGAGATACCCAGACCGCAAATGCGACTACAGAAAATAACCAGACTGCGAGATGACCAGAGACTGCGAATGCGACTACAGGAGATACCCAGACCGCGAATGCGACTACAGAAAATAACCAGACTGCGAATGCGACTACAGGAAATAACCAGACTGCGAATGCAACTACAGGAAGTAACCGGACTGGGGATGCGACTACAGGAAGTAACCAGACTGCGAATGCGACTACAGGAGATGACCAGACTGCGAATGCGACTACAGGAGATGACCAGACTGCGAATGCGACTACAGGAGATGACCAGACTGCGAATGCGACTACAGGAGATGACCAGAGAGTGCGAATGCGACTACAGGAGATAACCAGACTGCGAATGCGACTACAGGAGATGACCAGACTGCGAATGCGACTACAGGAGATAACCAGACTGCGAATGCGACTACAGGAGATGACCAGACTGCGAATGTGACTACAGGAGATGACCAGACTGCGAATGCGACTACAGGAGATGACCAGACTGCTAATGCGACTACAGGAAATAACCAGAGACTGCAAATGCGACTTCAGGAAGTAACCAGACTGCGAATGCGACTACAGGAGATAACCAGACTGCGAATGCGACTACAGAAAATACCCAGACTGCGAATGCGACTACAGGAGATGACCAGACTGCGAATGCGACTACAGGAGATGACCAGACTGCGAATGCAACTACAGGAGATAACCAGAGACTGCGAATGCGACTACAGGAGATAACCAGAGACTGCAAATGCGACTACAGGAGATACCCAGACCGCGAATGCGACTACAGAAAATAACCAGACTGCGAGATGACCAGAGACTGCGAATGTGACTACAGGAGATACCCAGACCGTGAATGCGACTACAGAAAATAACCAGACTGCGAATGCGACTACAGGAAGTAACCAGACTGGGTATGCGACTACAGGAAGTAACCAGACTGGGGATGCGACTACAGGTAGCCAGTTTTAAAATGTAAACTTTCAGCAATGCACAGCTATACAGGGGGATAAACAACATTTCCAGGGATGGTTTAGCAAAAAAAAAGGGGTCTACAGGCCGGGTATATATGGCAGGCAGAAGGACCTACCTGACCAGTCGGGCTCACCTCCCGCTTTCAGAGGTCCGGGGGCGGAGCTTTCTCCGGTAGGGGCGGAGCTTTCTCCGGTAGGGGGCGGAGCTTTCTCCGGTAGGGGGCGGAGCTTTCGTAGTCCAGAGCGGAGCTCTCAGACGTGCAGGAGAGACGCTCTATAGAGACTCAGACTACATGAGGAGGAGCGGGGCTGGGCAGGGTCAGAGCGTCAGTGGAGCTCCCTGCCCCGCCCCTCCCTGCTGACAGAGCCTCTCTCATCCTAAACCGAGGTCTGCTCGGGCAGCGGGCTGGCCGCGACATCTGGGAGGATGGGGTTTTCGTGCGGTGCGGCGCGGCGGGCGGCTTTTTTCTGCTGCTGACTAAGCAGCTCATGGGGCCCCCCCTGACGTCGGGCCCTCGGTCGGCGACCGAGTGACCGAATGGTCAGTCCGCCCCTGCCTTGTAGTGATGCTGAGCCTCTATGATTAAAAGGACTGAAATTAAAGGATTACAAAGAGGCAGACCAGTAACAGTCAGGCTGGGTAGAAAAGAGCTGGATGACGCTAGGCATCCACCAGCCAGGAAATGACCTGCCGCAGAGAAGCCTGCAAATACACTATATTACCAAAAGTATTGAGACGCCTGCCTTTACACACACATGAACTTTAATGACATTCCAGTCTTAGTCCGTAGCGTTTAATATTAAGTTGGCCCACCCTTTGCAGCTATACCACTTTCAACTCTTCTGGGAAAGCTGTCCACAAGGTTTAGGAGTGTGTCTATGGGAATGTTTAACCATTCTTCCAGAAGCACATTTGTGAGGTCAAGCACTGATGTTGGATGAGAAGGTCTGGCTCGCTGTCTCCGCTCTAATTCATCCCAAAGGTGTTTATTCGGGTTGAGGACAGGACTCTGTGCAGGCCAGTCAAGTTCCTCCACCTCAAACTCACTCATCCATGTCTTTATGGACCTGCACACGGATGCATGGAACACCTGTGCATCCCTTGTGGGCAAACACGGCCCTTTGCATGGATGTACGCTTAAAGCAGAACTTCAACAAAGTTTTTTTTCCTAGGGCGGGTACCTTTTTCTGACAGGTATCCCCTCCCACTTCTGTGCTTCAGCCCACTCCCTTCCTGAAACCTCCTGGGTCATATAACATGTTCCAGAAGACTGCGGGACCAGCCTGAAAGCACAGCACATCTCGTACATGCACAGTGGGGAGCCAGCTGTGAAACAACAGGAAGTCCCAGCCGGCTTCCACAGTCAAGATGACGGCGCCGGAAACCTGAACACCGACAAAGAGCTGGCTTAGGTGAAGACAGCAGTGGACTCCTGGACTAGTGATTGTCTATTTCTTCAAAGTCAGCAGCTACAGTATTTGTAGCTGCTGACTTTTTTTTTAATGACCATAGTTCCCCTTTAAATAAACAAGGCCTAACTCTTTTCTGCGAACACTGGGAGTTCAGGGAAGCAGCACTTAGAGAGCAGGAGCCAGCAGCATTGAAAGTTGTAAAGTGCAAGTGCTGGGAAAATAATTTTACCAAATAGTTTCAAGGGGAATGTTTATTTTATTGCGCTCAATGTGTTAAGCAAAAAAACGCTGTGGGTTTAATACTACTTTAATTACTGGAAATGTGGTAGTCAAAATAAACATCTTTTTTTAAAGCTAACCTGCAAATTCATGTGAGTTTATTTTTGTTGGCATTCTGTTTGAAAGAAAAGAAAAAAAAGGAGGTGTTTTCTGCCATGCCAAAGGAGTTATAAAGGGACGAGAGTGGGGGGAGAATAAATATTAAAGAGGGACCTTGAGGAGTGCGGAAATCTGGCAGATATTACACATGATAATGAAATTTAGTCTTTATGTTTTCTATTGAAGGCTGACGGTAGAGTCCTACACTCTTCTGTCTCCACATACAGGATCCAGGGAGGCCGTTTGTCAACAAAAGATTTATGTCTGTTATATCTTTAGAAGATCAATTCTTCCATTCACATAATTTAACACTGTTCTTTGATCCTTACAGAGGGAGGGGTTGTGATAATCAAATGTCTGGGTATTTTTGCCCTAGATGCATAAGAGGGAAAAAAAAGATTTTTTTGGCTTTATGAATAATTTCTGGGGTAACTGACAGTGACAGTTTGATTTTTAAAGAATTCACATTCACCCAGAAAAAGTGCATGTACAAACATTCTGTGTTAATGGGATAAAAAAAAAAAAAAAAAGGATCGTAAACAGGATATATCTTGTATTTGATTGTGAAACTTAAAATGGAAAATACCACATTTGGCCACAAGATGGAGCTAAGCATTACAGGAAATGTGTACGATACTTAGCTCCATCTAGTGGCCAAATGATTTACAATCGTTTACAATCAATCTGCCCATACAATGCCTAAAAGGTACCAAAACAGTCATTTATACTATCCATAAACCTTAGCCCAGCAAAAAAACAGTAGTTTATACTGTATCTCCATTATCCCAGCACCAAGGGAACCCACCTTCTTAGGAGTTTTGCAGCCCATATGGGGGTCTTCTGAATCGGGAGAGGCTGAACCCGAACAGGGTGACAACTCATTTCTCCAAAGGAACTTCTTATAAAACCAAAAACAAAAATGTATTTTCCTTTCTTTCTTTTTTTTAAAGGTATCCAGAGCGAGGACCAAAAAAGAACACTGGTTAGGCAGACAGCCGCCCTTCATGGGCTAGAAAAAAGGTGGTCCTGGAGGGGTCAGAGGGAGTGGAGCTCACCCATGGTAGGCTAACCTGGGGAGGTCCAGGAAATAGCCTATTTGCATACATTGTACTATTAGTAGTATATAAATTCTTTATAATTATACTACTAATAATAATTTACATTCATTTTTGCCCTATTTCCAAATAATACATTTACATGTATTTTAACAGGGCGAATGGCTATGCAAATTCTTCAGAAATCAACCCCTAAGACTAGTGTGCCAACTTTATTTAATACTTCAGGCATTACAAGTAAGCCTTGCTTTCTTTTTATGCTGTTTCTGCTATACAATGTACTGTATTTTTACTCCACATTTTTACTGCTACTCAAAGCTAAAACATTTAGGTGTCTTATTTTTCTTCTTATATCAACAGCAAATGCTTTTTTTTCTCCCCTAGGACTCGAATTATAGCCCTTCTAAAGATATAGGATGTAGGATGAGCCTGTACGATCTTCTATGATTTTTATTTCTGATTTAACTTGCCTTTTTCTATTAGTGTGGCTGGCAGTCATAGTTTTCGGTTGTCTTTTGTATGGCAGCATTCAAGTCATCTCTTGGGGTTAGCTGAACTTGTTCTACCCACGCATACCAGCCATGGTATTCTTTCTCCTCTGCAACTTCCTCAGTCTAATGGGTTGCTCTTATATGCCATGGAAGAAAGGTTTTGAATTGTTAGTGAACATTGAACATCCAGATAGTGTACTGGAACAATCCATGCATTGAGTACCTACAGAAATGAGTGTTTGTTGCTGAGAAGTTCTTTGCCAAGAAAGCTCAGGCCAGTTTTTCTATCACTTCATCCAGCATCTATGCATCTATGAGTACTGTATTGTACCTTATCAGTTCAACTCAAGTTTAGCTTTCAGTGGCGTGATAATGGGCCCTTCCCCAAAAATCAGTTTAAAAGGGGACACAAGTTAAAAAGTAATGCTTTGCTTAAATAATAATAGTAATAATAAAATAAATAATAATAATAATAATAATAATAATAAATGACCACGTTAAAGGAGGTCACACTGTTATATTTTCCTGGTGATATTCAGCTGTCTTCCCTGTGCTGTCTTCCATGCCCTTCTATCATATAATGTCTATCTATCTTTTTTCATAGACAATCAGGTGAGGTCAAGTCATCAAACAATTTTCTCTTGTTAATTGTCACTAGTTACTACCAGTTGCTTGCTGCTAACATGTAGCACCCTCTAGTTGGATGCTGGGTTTGTTAGTGCTAGTTTGTTAGTGTAGGAACATTTCATTTGGTTCAGGACTAAGCCTAAGCTGTGAATCTGGGCCAGGATTCAGTGAGACAAGGCTGGGTGACTCATCCTGACAACGCCTCTCGTGCCTCTTCCTGGTCTAGAAGGTTGTAGAAACTTCTAGAGCTAGTGGGTGGAAGTTAGGAGGAGCTGTTTGGAATATTTATGAGGGCCTCAGCCAATCCTCATAAAGGGCTGGTAAGGGGTAGGCCACCTCATAAATTGGCATGCCAGCAAGGGCAGTCAGGTGGAAGATGTTTATGGAGTGCTAAGGAGGCTGTCAGTGGCTCTCAAGGTTACCCCCTCCGCAGTCTGGAGGGTGGGGTGGGACCTGAGGCCAGAGCTTGGGTGCTGGAAGGATCCTGCCATAACACACAGAGGAAGCCCTTCCTGGAGGCAAGGGAGCAAGGAGACAGGACAGCAGGAGCAGGTCAGCACTAGTGGGAGATCTCCTGAGAGTCAGCCGTGTGGGTTGGTGAAGAGTCAGTCTGCAGGAAAGTGGTGGAGAAGTTAGCCTGGAGGGCTAGTGAAAAGGGCAGCTGCAGCCATGTGGGTTGACGGTGCCTGAGGTGGTGCTGGGACCAGTAGTCACAGGAGATGTGCAAGCTCTTTCACTGTGTCTTTGCTACACTACAATGGGCCTTGGGCTCCTGCCTATAATGGGCCATCACTCAAACATCTGACTGAAAGTTTGTCAGATATCCAAACAGTGAATCAGCTGGGGTCTGCAAGAAAGAGTGGGCTGGAGGAAGACGTTTGAGCTGTATAGAGACTGTGTATAGGAAGAATGTCCCTGAAGTTTTGCTAAAGTCAAGTGGGCATCCCATAACCTCCCATCCCTATCCAAATTATTAACCCTCAATAAATAATAAAAACAAAGTCATGGACTGTTCTCTGTCTCTACAGTGCCTGTGAAAATTCAGAGTACCTGGCTGTGCAGGGTGGGGGATCCGAGTTTACCTTTGGCTGCTTAGGGGGTGCACTACAAATGTAACTGATAGTATGAAGAGTTCCCCAAAGTTCTCAATGAGCAGATACAAGCATGTCACTACCAAATACTGGGCTGTGCTAAAAACCAAGCACATGTCCATCATAGCTCCTTAAAATGACTTTGTCATGGGTGAAGTATGGGCGTTGCCATTGTAGTCCTCTTTCTTAGAATGATAGATGCTGGTTGTGTCTGACTTTGGTATGTTTTAGCCACAGTCTTGGACATGCATGTTGTAAATTAGTGTTTGAACTACTTACAGTATCTTTATCCTTATTTCATGTCAGTGACTCGGACAATATTAAAATTAATGATCGGGATGACAGACAGGGAAGTAATATTCTTAAAGGCTATTTAAACCAAGTCAGATGTTTGGTGACATAACGCGTAAAAAGGGCAGGGCTGATGACGTCAAGCCGCACATCCAGAAGTTTGAGATCCACCATCTTGTGAGTGTCTAGAGACCAGTAATCTTAAAGCGGTTGTCCAGTCTGTTAATTTTTTTTTATAGAAGTTAGCAGCTACAAATCCTGTAGCTGCTGACTTTTAATACAATGGACACTTACATGTCCAACGATCCGGCGGTGTCCTCCCCCGGGCTAGTTATTCAATAGCCTCTGGGTTCCCGGTGCTGACATCCTAACTGTGGGCAACCGGCTGTGTATCTTTCGGGCTTCACAGCTGGCTGCCCACTGAGCATTTGCGAGTCACGCTGCACTTTGTGAATGGTCCCGTAATCTTCTGGGACCTGTGACGTGAGGGAAAGGGAAAGGAGAACTTTTGCTCAGATTGCCTAGGCTATCTGAACAAAGGGTGGGAGCGTGTATCTGTCAAAACTAAATACCTGCTCCCCCCCCATTCCAGAATTACATGGCAAGTTAGGGAGAGGAGGGAGAGGAGGATGTCTTAAAGCGGAACTTTCCCTTTTGAGTGGAGCTCCACTTTAAGAGGAAAGGAGCCTATATACTGTGGTGCATCAGTAACGGACTTTATAATGTGAGAGTTTTTAATGATATCCAATAAATGTTGATGGGAAACGGTTTTACACTATGAGAGTCTGTTTTGTCTGATCCTTGGAAGAAAGAAGGCGAGACCAGTAAAGAGGATGGAGATGGATTGAATATCAGGGGGATTCCTGCTGTGGAGAATACCTGTGGCTAAAACCTACCCAGTTTAAAGGGAAAAGTGCTATCTGACCAGACTTAGTTTTGGGTGAAATACTGGAGGGGAGAGTATATCCATAGATTGGCGGTGGGATGAGCACTGCAATAGGTAGAATTATCAGAGTGTACACATAGATGGCACAGTAATCGATCAATTATTCAAGAAATTATTAATTGTCTATACACACGGATTGATACAGTTATATGTCACATTGACATTGTAATACAGTATATGTGTGGGGAAGAATTAACACAAAGTAAGTTGTTTTAATTAAGGACATTTCTATGGTTGCATTGCACAAATGACGCTGTTTATTTTTGTATATTGTTATGTATGGTGGATTTCATGTTAAACACTAGTGGACAGTGCTGCACTGAGATATTATCTTCAATATTCTTAAAGGGAGTTCAGTAATAAGACCCTCCCGTAATATCTCATGACAGCATACTACGCAACTGTATCTCTAAGGTAATGTCCCTTTTTATTTAGACCAAATCTGTCTGTCTGTTGCGCAGCCTCAGTTGTCCTTTTTGGTCTAAAGTGTAAATCTCCATACAAAATGTACTATTTTAATGCCAAAACTGTAATGCTGCTCTAAACTTTTTACCCTACTATTACTGTATTTTTTATTTTTGTAATGCCAATATAAAGAAGAAATAAAGATCAAAAAAGCACTTGCTTGATTTAGCCAGATATTTTCTACATATTAGATCTTTGTGGTCCGTGTAACTGAGGTCATGACCGGGATGCAGGGCCAGATTTCCCAATAGGCACTGTAGGCATGTGCCTACAGGCGCACTTCATAGAGGGGTGCCTGCCAGCCGCTGTGGGGGTACGGGGGACATGCCAGTGGGGTGACATCATCAAGCAGGGACGCCGACCCGGGGCTAGCACCAGTACTCCTGTAGGGGGCCCAGATACACAGGGGACCCAAACAGTAGGGAAAACCAGGGAGGGGGTTCGGTGCAGGGAGGAGCAATCACCGGAACAATGCACTGTGTCTGTGTCTCTCCCTGCCATAGCTGAAAGCTTGTTTATCTACCTCTCCCTCCCACAGGCTTTCAGGTGTGGTAGAGAGAGACACAATGCATCGTCTTCTCTTCCCGGGCAGCAGCTGGCTGGGAACTACGATATCCACGCCTGGTTCCCAGAGACATGTTTCCCCTCTGCACACGGACATCATTCTGTTGTTCAGAGCCAGAGTGAAGGTGTCCCTGCTAGAGACAGATCTGCTGAAGAAGACCCAGCCCCGGGGGTACTTCAGTGCCTATGAGCTGAAAAGTGGACCTGTCTTCCCCCAGCTGTTGTGGAACCACACCTCCCAGCATGTCCTGACAGCTTCTGCTGGAATTCTACTTCTGCAGGAGCTGGAGAGACTTGTCTGGGATTCACCTGGACAATCAAGGTTTTGAATCATATGTTCAGGTTTCAAGTGGACTGAAACCTGGACACATGATTCAAAACCTGAATGTAGTGAGCGGAAGCTGTCTATGAGCTGCAAAGTGGAGCCAGCCTGCCTTTACGCCCAAGCCGAGTAGGCCCGTCCCCCGCCCGAGCCAGAGCACTTGCCCTTGCTTATTTCCAATTGCCAAAAGTGAGCAGGCGAGTGGAAATTGGGTCATGACCACAATGTTTGTACCACAAAAGTGAAGATTCTTCTGAGCACTACAGTTAGGCCTTGAAATAGAATACAATTATACTACATCTCCTCTTTTACTAACTGGTAGTTCAGAACAATGAGATAACAGGAACTAGTAACTTTGCGAATGGCCTTGCTGAACCGTGAAACCAGTGTCACCATGCCTTTCTGGAGAGCTTTGTTCTCAACAGCAACATACCCACCCACTTCTTCATGTCTTTCCAGTAAAATAAAACATTACCATATCGTATCTCATAAGCTTAGGGGACAGAAGCCATACAAAGGGTGAGGTGGTGGTGTATGTCCATCATTAGATCACATGCTAGCTTTCCTCCTGCCTTCTCCGGGTGGACAGAGTGACAACATTAAGAACAGCACTGGTGCACTGTGGTTTGTGAAAATGACCTTTGCCCTCTGTTGGTTCCTTTAGTTTGTGGGTAGAGGTGTACAGGTTATAAAAAAGGTATTCGATATTGCCAGGAGAGGGCATTTTATCTGAATGTAAACTGCTGACAATGTTCTGATTTTAAAGCTGATCTCCACGATTAATTTCCCTTTTACATAGTTATTTTGGGTCAGAAGACCAAACACCACAGAACACGACAGAAGAAAAGTAGGAAACGTGTTCCTTTGTGTCCAGTTGATCACAACTGTTATAAGATGCAGGTAGTCTTCTAAGGATATTTAAAGAGACTACCAGATCTATCAGTAGGGACTATTTTCTTAGTCCTCCTCATGTTAATATTAGAGAAAAAGAAGATGCAAAAGGAAACATAGAAGTTTTGTATATATTTCCTATCTATAAATATCCATTTTTAAAAGTGCATTTTTTACATTTGTAATGAAGATATGATTTTAGATTTTTTTCTGCTCATTTATAGCCAGCTCCCTTTCCCATTCCCAAGCCATTTTCAGCTTGCTAGTAGCCTGTTGGTGCCACAAAACTGAATGAGTGAGAGAAGTGACTCGTTCCCCTTTCTCCAAAGTTTTAATTAGAGTGGAAATACCTGAATATAAACACCTTTCGCTGTGCTTTTTCATAGTGCTCTGTGGATCCTATGTCATAAATACACCTTGTGTAACATGCTTGTTTGGAAAAAAAACGAAAACATGAAAACAATTTTAAAACATACCATTATAAACTTTACTCATTATAGTTTCCTTTTAATTTAGCAAGGTAAAGAAAAGAACGTATTTCTGTGCCTAGCTAATCTGTTACGTTACTGTCAGGGACCTTTGGGGAGGTAACATGCCAGAAGATGTAGGGGAGGACAACAAGAAAGATCAGTTTTTAGGTATCAAATGAAGACCATAAGCGGTGTGTGGGAGAGACGTGCATCTGAAGTTGTACCGTGTGCATTAGGTGATATCTCCAAGAATTACGGATTTTGCTAAGTGGGACAGTAGCCTTAGCAACCTACTAACATCATGCCACGCAAGAGACTTTGCTTTCAAATGTTTTTTTTTTTAATTTTATTGTGCCCTTTACTGCTACAGAAATATAAATGTAAAAAGTTGTTGGTGGCTGTGCTTCATTAGACATGTTGGATATGAGGCTGATGTGCTATAGAACTATTATAGTGTGGTTTGGATATGAACCAGTTTCACTGCTTACTTTGCATTCTACATTTTGATGCTTTACTTTAATGGTTCCTAATCACAGCTGGAAAGCCCTGAGCAAAGATGGAAGTGATTTTCAACATCACTTTACCTTATATGGTCATATTTCTGTGCGTGTATATTCATTTGGTTCCTGGTTCTCCGGGTCTTTGGCATATGCCCTTACTCTTGAGTGGAGTAAATGGTGGCTACAATTGTCATCACAACCAAATGACTACAGTATATTCTGAAGAATAAATATATATTTCATCAATGTAATCTGTACTTTTTTAGATACATACCAAATTAATGACTGTATTTTTGTTTCTGATCAGAAAATACTACTGAGCTGCGGGTGGAGCGGTGTTCCCCATAGAATGGTGAGAAACTACAAGATGCCAGGGAGGGCACTAGAAAATGTCACTATGGAAGTCCCCCCTTGTCTGTATCTTTCTGAGTGCCTTAAGCCTCGTACACACGATCAGATTTACGGATGACTGTTTGTCCGTTTTTTGTTGCATGCTAGTCTCATGTCGAAAGTGAAGAGGTTACAAAAAGAAAATCAGTGTAGCGCTAGACTAGTGAAAGAAACCTATGTTGATATGTACAAATGTGTCAAGACCCACAAGACTATTATGGGTCAACAAATGATACTTAAGGCAATAATCAGTGTGACACTGATTTAAAGTGATACAATACACATATATACTGAAAACACTTGTGGATTATTCACCTAAGATCCATACCATCAAAAATAGTGTAATATAAATCATATGTGTGATGATCCTTATAGATGTGAGTCCATACCCTAAAAGGGTGTATATAAAGAAAAAGGTGCAAAAATAAACAATAAAGTTTATAGGTGTCTCAAATGGAAAGATGAATCCAGACAAAATCCAGAGAGGCTGTTGCAAAGATCAGGATTGCATGGTCCACCTCCAGTGCAGCCCACCACCAGATAGTAAAATTAGAGGCTTACCAGAAAGCCTGCGACCGCCCTTACTCAGGGGGGTCAAGACAGGCTTAGTAGTGGAAGGTATCCGTGGATGGTGTGTTCCCTGGATCGTTCTCACGCCCTTCCTCACCAAACAGATGTAAGAGGTCCTCACCAACGGGGACTCCAATGTAGAAAAGGTGCTCCCATAGATCCCTTCAATACTCCTTCCCTGAGGGGCCAGGCATAAAAAGCCACAAATCCTCCTCTGCTACCACTTCCAACAATGTCTCCTCTCTACTTCCTCCCGACCGGAGAGGTGAGTCGGGAGGAAGTAGAGAGGAGACATTGTTGGAAGTGGTAGCAGAGGAGGATTTGTGGCTTTTTATGCCTGGCCCCTCCGGTATTGGGATTATTGTGTTTAGCTGCAAGACTTCCTTCACGGTTCTTTATTTCAGTTTTCATTTTCATTTATATTTAGCACCTAGCGCAATTTCTCTTCCCTTCCCTTTTTTTTGAAAGTGAAGAGGTTACTCACCATATGAAAATTTTCTTACAACAGAATTCATTTTCAGAAGTGACGTAATGTATTGAATAGTTTTGTATGTATTCTTTAGTTTCTGAGCATGCGTAGTCTTGCTCTTACGATTTTTTTCAGATGAAACCGGTACTAATTAAGCGAAAATCAGACGTTGAGTTTACGTACGACAAAAATTGTATAGTCTGCACATCCAGATTTTGTTGGATGGAAAATTGGAATCGGCTGTCAAAAGCACCGTACTAATGATCCGAAAATCGACAGATCATTCGTGGCACTGAATTTCTACTTCCGATTTTTGTATCGTATATACAGGCCTTTAGTAAAGAAAAGATTTTTCAAGTGACCTTGGAAGGTTAATGGAGGCTCCCCATGGTTGATGAACTACAATCTGTGATAAGAAAGGGTGAATATTATATTTTTGAGGTGCATTAGTGGCTTTTCTTATGTGTATAAGAAGCAGGATTGGTAACCGTCAGTAAATTTACTGACACTTTTGATTTTTATAACTGTCTGTATATAGCAGGGGCTGATAATTTGTCATGCTGTATTGACTTTTTAAGTGTAAATCAGGCAAATTACTTGTTATGGGTATTGTTTTTGTTTCCATATCATGTTTATACTGTATAAATATTGGTTGTCTAATACCGCGTACACACAGTCGGACTTTTCAGCTACAAAAGTCCGACAGCCGTCCGACAGACTTTCGACAGATTTTCGACTGACTTTTGGCGGACTTTCAACAGACTTTCTAACGAACGGACTTGCCTACACATGATCACACAAAAGTCCGACGGATTTGTACGTGATGACGTACACCTGACTAAAATAAGGAAGTTGATAGCCAGTAGCCAATAGCTGCCCTGGCGTCTGTTTTTGTCCGTCGGACTAGCATACAGACGAGCGGATTTCTGGGTCCGGCGGAGTTACCACGTAAAGAGTTAAAGCATGTTCCAAATCTAAAGTCCGTCAGATTTGCGGCTGGAAAAGTCCGCTGAAAGTCCGGGGAAGCCCACACATGATCGGATTGTCCGCCGGACTCGGTCCGTCGTCCGCCGGACTTTTGTAGCCGAAAAGTCCGACCGTGTGTACGCGGCATTAGTGTTTAATAGGAGGTCTGTCATTTTTCAGGTTGTCAGTAAATTTTCCATGTTTTGTCAGTACAAAATGCCGCTGGAGGTTGGCAACACTGATAAGTCACAACTACTTCTGGTGAGTATGTGCATTTACAGGGGCAAAGAACAGAAGGTAACTTTGTGTGGATTGCTGGAGGAGCAAGTTGGCACACTAATGGTGATTAAAGTGTGTATGTTTACAATAAGGACTGATCACTATGTGGACTTTAAATATTGATCACCAGAGTCAATTTATTACATTTTATAAATATTGGTTAACACAGTTTTATATAACCAGTTGCCGACCGCCTTGTACTGCGGCAGGTCGGCTCTATTGCGCAAAACAACATACCTGTACGCCATTTTGTGCAATAGACACTGGGGGCATGTGTGTGCCGTCGGAGGCGCGATTGGTGATTGGACAAAGGGGAAGCCAATGAGCGGGTCCAGCGGCGGCCACCTGCGATCGTTCCCCAGAGAGGCAGAACGAAGGTCTGCCTATGTAAACAAGGCAGATCGACGTTCTGACAGGGGAGAAGGTAGAGATCGGTGTTCCTGCTAAGACTCCTTTCACACGTTTTTCAGGCACTTTAACGCTAAAAATAGCGTCTGTAAAGCGCCTGAAAAATGCCACATCTGCAATCCCAGTGTGAAAGTCCGAATGCTTTCACACTGAAGCGCTGCGCTGGCAGGACGTCAAAAAAAGTCCTGCAAGCAACTTCTTTGAGGAGCTTTAGGAGCGGTGTATACCCATTGAAATCAATGGGCAGCGCCGCCGAATCGGCGCTTTGTGGGCACTATTAACCCTATTGACCCTTATTCGGCCACTTTTAACCCCCCGCTAGTGGCCGAAAAGCGCCTCTAAAACATCGGTAAAGCCCCGCTAAAACTAGCGGCGCTTTACCGCCAACGCCAGGGCGCTGTCAATGTGAAAGGGCTCTAAGCAGGAACATCTCTGTCTTCACCCAGTCAGAGCACAGTTAGCAAGCACCTCCTAGGCACACATTTAACCCTTTGATCGCCCCTGATGTTAACCCCTTCCCTGCCAGTGTCATTAGTGCAGTAACAGTGCATATTTTTAGCACTGATCACTGTAATAATGTCACTGGTTCCCAAAAAAGCATCAAAAGTGTCAGGTGTCCGATTTGTCTGCCACGGTGTCACAGTTCCACTAAAAATCGCTGATCGCCACCATTACTAGTAAAAAAAATAAAAATAAACATTCCATAATGTTGTAGACACGATAACTTTTGCGCAAACCAATCAATATACGCTTATTGGGATTTTTTTTTTACCAAAAATTTGTAGCAGAATACACATTGGCCTAAATTGATGAAGAAATTAGATTTTTTTAAATGTTTTATTGGATGTGTTTTATAGCAGAAAGTAAAAAATAATGTTTTTGTTTTTTTTCAAAATTGTCGCTGTTTTTTTGATTATAGCGCAAAAAATAAAAATCGCAGAGGTGATCAAATACCACCAAAAGAAATCTCTATTTGTGGGGAAAAAAGGCCAATTTTATTTGGGTACATTGCCACACGACCACGCAATTGTCAGTTAAAGAAACGCAGTGCCTTGTCGTAAAAAATGGCCTGGTCATTAAGGGGGTAAAACCTTCCGGGGCTGAAGTGGTTAATTGATATAGTTAATAAAACTCCTAAATTGCACTTATATTCATAATTAAATACTTTTTCAATTATAGCACTGCACCATTGTTTATTATTTATTAAATTTGGTGTACATGTTTTACAGTGAGGAGCAGAAGCCGGTTGAAGGAAGGAACTTATGATAGCGCAGATAGTTAAAAGCTAATTGGTTTAGAAAATACTGAAGCCTTTGAGTCACAAAAAAGCCAGGAAAGTATTTTCAAAAAATCTGTTCAGTAATAGCAGCATGTTTCGCTAGTTGCTGTGGGTTACTGCATTTTCACATCATTACACCACACTGCCTTAATGAGAAATTTTGCTTGTCACCTACAGGATATGGAAGTTCAGGAAGGATTATACCGCCAAGTGGCGCCTAATAGAGTAAAGTGAAGATGAGTAATGTTCCCAGGGGCATTTAGCTGCTGAGCTTGGAATGTTGGGTATTTTTTGTTTACAGTTTATTTGCAAATAAAATTCTGTCCAAAATTTCCAATGACACAATAAAAGTACTGATCGCATTGAGAATAAGATATAGTACAAAAAAAGCCTATAAGTCATACGCACTTTATAGGACTGAAAGATTGTGGAGTAGAAATACATGAGAATGTCAATAGCAGTATAAACATTAAAGCAATATTAAGTACAAAACTTTTTTTTCAGTTTTGGATAGAGTGGAGAGGGATTAGAACACTTGTCACGTTTTATTGCTGTCTCTACTCCCTTTAGGGCAGGGATCTCAAACTGGTGGCCCTCCAGCTGTTGCGAAACTACAAGTCCCATGAGGCATTGCAAGCCTGACAGGTACAAGCATGACTCCCACAGGCAGAAGCATGATGGGACTTGTAGTTTTGCAAGTTTTGCAGTTTGAGACCCCTGCTTTAAGGAGATACACCTTTTCTATTTGTTCTGTTTACCATTATCATTGAAAGTGAAAGTAAAAGAAAATCCCAAATTGTGGGCTGTCCCCAGAAAGGTAATAGATGGAAAATCTTCCAATGGGGACACTAGTTCTGGGGACCCCCAAGAGATTCCCTTAATTTGTGGGGATTTCCTCTCACTTCCTGTTTTGGCTATGGGACAGGACGTGAAGGTGAATCTCCCCATAGAGACAATGGGGGTTGATTTACTAAAGTCAATTAGGCTGTGCACCTTCCAAAGTGCAGTTGCTCCAGAGCTTAGTAAATGAGGTAAGGCTTCACTTTGAAAAGAATACCCAATCATGTGCAAGGAAAATAAAAAAAAACTGCATTTTTGCTTGCACCTGATTGGATGATGGAAGTCAGCAGCGCTTTTGCTCATTTACTAAGCTCTGGAGCAACTGCTCTTGCAGAGTGCAACTACACTTCGCAAAGTGCACAGTGTATATGCCTTTAGTAAATCAACCCCAAAGATGCCAAAAAATAAACGTTACAGGGGTTATCACCCTCCTACCCACAATGAAAAAAAAAAGTTTTGCCCATAGATCTACTTTAATGAATCGTCACAATATACATGGAAGAGGTCACAACAAAATAGAGGGGTTTATTTACTAAAGGCAAAACCACTTTGCACTGAAACTGCACTTGGAACTGCAGTCGCTGTAGATCCGAGGGGGACATGCGAGGAAAATAAAAAACAGCATTTTTTCTTGCACGTGATTGGATGATAAAATCAGCAGAGATTCCCCTAATTTCAGATCTTCCCCTCAGATTTACAGCAACTGCACTTTCAAGTTCCAAGTGCACTTGCAGTGCAAAGTGGATTTGACTTTAGTAAATAAACCCCCAGAGTGTCTTTTGGAGACCCAGATATCCCATTTTGTAAAGAAATGAGGGCATTTTGACATGTAAAATATAGAAAATGTGTTCCATTAACATGATAGTATCTATTCTATCAATGATAACATAAAAAGGGATGACCGAGGATTTCCAATTTAAGGCTATGGCTCAAAAGTTGGGTATTTTAAGTGAACTGCTTAGTCATTGAAGGCATCAGTAGTATTTGTTTTGGCCAGGAGAGAGGTGGTTTCCATCAGCATTTTGCCGAGGCAATGTTTCAGGGTCAAAAAGATCATCTTAAGGAATGAGTATTGTAGGAAATAGAAATTTAGGGACAATGGCAGATTAACTTACACGCAGTTGACATTCTCTTCCATAACAGTAACAGTATGCTTGAGTTGATACAACCCAATAGTTCTACCTAAGAGATAATGCAAGTCAATAATTTTTACTGTCAAGGCTGTTTATAAGACTCACTAAAGCCTTGAAATCTTTCCGCTTATATCTCTATTTCTTTTTTTTTTCCGAAGAGAATAGGTTGCTGCTTTTCATTTGTAGCAAGGCACAACTTAAGAATAATTTGCCCATTACACATTAACCAGCAATCTATTTTTTCCTTTATAAAAAGCTGAAAACGTCAGAAAACCCACACAGCTTCTTGAGTAGACCTATCTGTCCCATTTACAGAAGAATTGCCCGTCATCTATCTTTTTTATTGACTCTTTGGATACATTAGATGATAGTTCCTAAAACCTATTTTACCCTTCATAACCTAATGCATCTTATTAGTGCAATGTTACGAGGTATAATGGACTAAAAGGCTGGCCAAGTGATTGAGACGGAATGGAAAATGTTTTATGGATAGCTCACCTGGTTCAAATTGACTTTTATGCAACCCTTACTTGATTCATTTCGGATATTTCATTCAAAATCATTTTTAGTATTTCGAGTCAAGAGGGAGAAGGCAGAAGAGGCAGTTGATTTGGGTGCCATGAGCTGAGAGTTTTTCAAGCAGTAATGTGTACACACCTGTGTATATGTATATGTATATGTATGATAGTTCCTATCGGGTTTTCCCGATAGGAACTGGTTCCGTCAGAAATATTTCAAACATGTTCTATTTCTAGGTCCGTCAGAATTTTCGAAAAAAAAAGTCCGATGAGGCATACAGTACACACGATCGGAATATACGATGAAAAGCTCCCGTCTGACTTTTTCTGTCGGACATTCCGCTCGTGTGTGCGCGGCATTAGATTTAAACGAGAGATAGATTTTGTGAACAAAATTATATATAATATATATATATATATATATATATATATATATATATATATATATATATATATATATATATATATATATTCAAAGAAATGAGGCCCTGTACACGCGACCGGTTTTGCTGTTGGAATAAACTCCGAAGGTTTCTCCGATGGAATTCCGTTCAAGCTGCCTTGCATATACACGCTCACACCAAAGTCCGACCGTCCAGAACGCGGTGACGTACAACACGTAGGACGGGACTAGAAAACGGAAGTTCATCAGCCAGTAGCCAATAGCTTCCGTCTCGTACTTGCTTCAGAGCATGCGTCGTTTTTGGTAGGTTGGAACAGCATACAGACGAGCGGTTTTCCCGATAGGAACTGGTTCCATCAGAAATATTTCAAACATGTTCTATTTCTAGGTCCGTCAGAATCTTCGAAAAAAAAAGTCCGATGAGGCATACACACGATCGGAATATACGATGAAAAGCTCCCGTCGGACTTTTTCCCTCGGACATTCCGCTCGTGTGTGCGCGGCATTAGATTTAAACGAGAGATAGATTTTGTGAACAAAATTGTGCAGGGGCAGTTTGCACAGAAAATAGTAATATAAAGAAAGGGCGAATGGGATGTAGGAGAGCTAGGAATTCCTTTTTACCCCCTTATTTAGGATCATGGCAAAAGGTATAATCATAATATTACATGTAACAGTCTCACAGGAACAGCCGAGAAACAACTAAAACATGTTGTTAGACATAATAGGGATAAGACAATAGCAAATTTACACTCACCGGCTACTTTATTAGGTACACCTTGCTAGTACCGGGTTGGACCCCCTTTTGCCTTCAGAACCACCTTAATTCTTCATGGCATAGATTCAACAAGGTGCTGGAAACATTCCTCAGAGATTTTGGTCCATATTGACATGATAGCATCATGAAGTTGCTGCAGATTTTTCGGCTGCACATCAATGATGTGAATCTCCCATTCCACCACATTCCAAAGGTGCTCTATTGGATTGAGATCTGGTGACTATGGAGGCCATTGGAGTACAGTGAGCTTTTGTCATGTTCAAGAATGCAGTTTGAGATGATTTGAGCTTTGTGACATGGTGCATTATCCTGCTGGAAGGAGCCATCAGAAGATGGGGACACTGTAGTCATAAAGGGATGGACAAGGTCAGCAATTTAAATTGGCATTTAAATAATGCTCAATTGATACTAAGGGGCCCAAAGTGTGCCAAGAAAATATCCCCCACACTATTGTACCATCACCACCAGCCTGAACTGTTGATATAAGGCAGGATGGATCCATGCTTTCATGTTGTTTATGCCAAATTCTGACTCTACCATCTGAATGTCGCAGCTGACATCGAGACTCACCAGACCAGGCAATGTTTTTCTAATCTTCTATTCTCCAATTTTTAATGAGCCTGTGCAAATTGTAACCTCAGTTTTCTGTACTTTAATGTTAGCAGTGGCACCCGGTGTGGTCTTCTGTTGCTGTAGGCCATCTGCTTCGAGGTTCAATGTGTTGTGTGTTCAGAGATGGTATTCTGCATACCTTGGTTGTAACGAGTGGTTATATGAGTTACTGTTGTCTTTCTATTATCTCAATCCAGTCTGCCCATTCTCCTCTGACCTCTGACATCAACAAGGCATTTTCCTCCACACAACTACCACTCACTGGATATTTTCTCTTTTCTGAACCATTCTCTGTAGAGATGAAAATCCCAGTAGATCAGCAGTTTTTGAAATACTTCAGACCAGCCCATCTGGCACCAACAACCATGCCACGTTTAAAATCACTTAAATCCCCCTTTCTTCCCCATTCTGATGCTCGGTTTGAACTTCAGCAAGTCATCTTCACCATATCTAGATGCCTAAATGCATTGAGTTGCTGCCATGTGATTGGCTGATTAGTAATTTGTATTACCAAGCATTTGAACAGGTGTACCTAATGAAGTAGCCAGTGAGTGCATATTACAGAACTAAACATAACATTGACACACTGCCAATTCTGTAAAACCTTTATCCCAAAAGCTAAAAAAAACTGTTGCTGTAACTGCTTATAAGTATTAGCTGGAGTTTGGCTTCAAATTCTAATCTGCTAGTGCATTTAACATCCCCATCCCCACAGATTGACAATGCTGCTGTCGAAAAGGTGTCCGCTGCTCCTTCCCCCTGAGTGGAGGCACTTTAAAGTGATTGTTACACCAACATTTCATATTACTGATATGTGGCTGCTGTACCATGTACTTGTACGAGAAAGTATCCTGTTTGCTTTGTATTGCTTCCTTTGTGTGAAATCCCCGGTGACCCTGCTAGTCCCTCTGCTTTCCTAGTTAAAACTGACCACACTAGGCAAGAGAACATGCCGTGGCCAATTCTCTAGCTATGCTGGAAACTAGTATGCTCTCCTGCAACAATCAGACTTGTCCTGAGACACCCTCCTGCACAGCCGGTCACTGGGAAGCTCAGTGTACTGCTGCTTCTCCTCCCCTCAGCTCCTATGCAGCTGAGAACAGAGGGAATGTGATCACTTACGGCAGTGGTTCTCAACCCAATCCTCAAGTACCCCCAACAGGCCATGTTTGCAGGTTTTCCTTTATCATGCACAGGTGCTTTAAATCAGAGTCAATGGATTGGTATTTTGGACAGCTATTTTATCTTAGAGAAATTCCCAAAACATGACCTGTTGGGGGTACTTGAGGACTGAGGTTGAGAACCACTGACTTACAGTATAAAAAAGGGAAACAACATAGAAAAAATAGAAGAACTCATAAGCATATCACAGGAGAAAATAGCCACATGTGCTTCAACTTGGTACAACTGGTTAGAATTCAAAAATTCTCAGGTTTATAAAACAATTATTACTTAATAATAGAACCCATTCAAAATGAATAAACCTCATAGGAATGTCTAAGAAAATTCTACATCAACCGCATCTCATTTATCTATTCTTTTACCCCCACCCTCTTTTTTATTTTTTTTTACCCCTCCCCACTGTGTTACATTTTACTTCAATAATCACCACTTCCATTTAAGAATGCCCGAAGTTTAAGAGAACTATATGCAGAAACTCAACATGTTTGGTATTGTATATAACTATAATGATACTTTACTTTACTTTACTGTATACTGTATTTCAACCCAAATGTCTTATGTAACATGATTAAGTGACTATACTAATATAACAATGTTTGATGTTTTTATGTTCAATCAATAAAAACTTAGTACAATAAAAAAAAATAATAAAAAAGGGAAAATGGTATTTATTTATTTTTTATATCTGTACCACAATGTTTTGCCTTTTATTTCTATTTTAAATGGAATGGATTGTTTTACAAGGTGATCGTTTACAATCACTTTAATACAGGAGGTGTGTTACTATACTGACTAGATCACCAATTTTTGGGTTTATCTGCTTTAAAATGTCTGTTGGTCAGGCCAGCCTATGATTCCAGCTGTTTACTCATGCATCTGGAAAATACATTCAAGCAAACAAGCTTGATAATAACACATAATTATACAAACTGTTAAACATGAAATAATTTGTAAAAAATTGTAAAATCAGGGTAATTTGACCACAGTTTTCTGGAAAACCATAGGTGCATGAAAATAATAGTTTTGTTCTATGGTTTATTTTATGTTGTCTGTTTTTAAGCAATTATAGACTAATCTGCAAATCCTTTGGGGTCTGATCTGTGCAATCTGGTCTGGAAATTACTAGTAGCCAATTGTATGTCAGTAATTAGGACTAACTGACCAGAAATAGTATTCTCGGTACTGCTGCCTTATCTGCATACTATCATTTGCATTAGAAACAAATGAACCTAGACAAGATGAAATGGTGTTTTGGACTTCTCATATGTAAAGCTACACATGAACGTGTTTCATAGACATTTATGAACATCAGAAGCCAGATAGGGAATGGAGTTCCTCCCCTCTGTTCTATGTCTTCTCTCACTATCTGCAGGCAGTGCAGGCACTCCTAGAGTCAGCTGGTTTACAGTAATATATAGAATTTTAAAGAAACATGCAAAATCAGCATTTAGCCTAGGTTCACATTCGATCGATTTGTCATGCGATTTGACAGATCAAATCGTATGACAAGTTGCAGCTTATTGGAGGCAATGACACTGTTCCAATCGGTGTGACACCGATTTTGCGGCGCCGCACAGATTTGCAAAAGTAGTTCCTGCACTACTTTTTGCTGATTTCAGGTGCAACTTCAATAGACATTCGTGTATGAAGCCACACGGATGTCTATCAAGTAGCACCTGAAATCGCGCTGACCTTGCTACTTTGAAATCGTGCTACTTGAAGTGAAGTGGGCACGATTTCAAAGTAGCATCAATGTGAACCAGGGCTAACATACACTTTTCTTATAGTTTCATAGCTGGTAAGATTGAATAAAGTCACTAATCCATCCAGTTTAACCTGTGTACTTGGTGTATGTGTGTTCATGTCGATAATCATTTCCCATATCCCTTTATAAATGAGTGAATGAATGAGTGACTTGTATAGCGCTACCTATGCAAACTGAATCGCCTCGGGGCGCTTTTTACCGCCGGTGTCCATCTGCAGTATAGCGCGGTCCTTTACCCCAAGGGGTCCCGATGCGCTTACAACACATACACATACAACATACACATATTTGGCCAATTTTTTCAACAGGATCTAATTAACCTACCAGCATGTCTTTGGAGTTTATATTTTGTATGCTAAGATGTACATCCAAGAGTCTTTGAAAACTATCAATACTTCCTGCTGACTTCACCAATTGTTTAAGAGAGTTCCACATCCTTATCACCCTGACAGTGAAAACCCCCTACACAGCTAAGGTTAACCTCTTGGCGCCAGCACCTCAAGGCCCTTTAAGAGGTTTATGACACTGGGAGGTGGGGCTTAAGATCACATGACACATCACAGGAGCCGTGCTCCTTGCGATCGGGTGCTTTCGATTAGACTGGTTGGTTAACTGTTCGGGGAGCATGCAGCCTGTGCGCTCTCGGCACAGGTGTATTGGCAGCAATTCACACAAATATGTGGCCTCTTGGAGCTAATGACCAGGCACCAAGAGGCCGCATATTTGCATACAGCCGGCGCCAAGGGGTTATACCGCTTCTCCTCCAATATCATTGTGTGGCCCCTTGTCTTCTTACATTCCCTGAGACTGAATAGTTTCCTACCTACACTGGGATCATCATTGAGATATTTGTATATCACTATCCTATCTCCTCTCATGTGTCTCTTCTCCAGGGAGAATACGTTTTCTGCTTGTAGTCATTCCTCATAACTGAAGTCCTCCAGTCTGCTTATGAGTTTTGTTTCCCTTCTCTGGACACTCCATTTCCAGCACATCCTTCCTGAGGATTGGTGACCAGAACTGGACGGAATACCAGACATCCCAACCTGCAGAAACTCATTTCAGGGAGGTGGGGCTTGGCGCCCCCAAACGCCCCCACCCCTCGCGGCAAAATATTTTTTAAATCACTTTTTCAATATTTTTTTACAGTTCTTCTGGGGAAGGGAGTAGCGGGTGGGTGGTATGTGTCAGGTTTTTTTTATGTTTAATAATTGATTTTTTTACTTTTTAATTTGTTTTTAATTTTTTTTCACAATGCTTTTTGGGGGGAGGGGGTAGGGGCAGTGGACAGTGTTGGTAGGGCAGGGGAGAGTGGAGTCAGTAATTTTTTTTTAATTTTTTTTACACTTTTTCATTTTTTTAGAATTTTTTTACAATATTTTTTAAAATATTTTTTGGGGGGCTTTGGTGAGATGTCAGGGGTCTAAACAGACCCCCTACATCTACCCATTTGAGACAGACAAAGGGACTGAGGACACATTCCCCAGTCCCTTTCACAGCACTAAAGATGAATGAACAGGAGAGAGAGGCTCCTGTTCATTCATAAACTGAGCAGAGTAAACACAGTTTACTCTGCTCAGTAATTAAAGGACACAAGAGCGATCTCACTCACTGTGTCCAATTACTAGTTCCCCCCACAGCCGGCGGGAGAGGAGATGAGCTGGCTGCGGGGGACGAGGGTGGTCGGGGGTGAACGGGGGGGCGGAGAAGGACATGGAGGGGGCCAGAGGAGAACAGGGGGGTGGAGAAGGACATGGAGGGGGCTGGGGGAGGAGCACACAGAACAGTTGGGAATGATCGGTGCAGCAGGAGGGCCAGCTGTAATCACCGATTTCCCTGTATAGCTTTTTAGCTGACAGCAGCGGGAGGGAGAGAAGGAGAAGCGGCTGTCAGCTAAAAATCGATACAAAGGAGATCGATATTCACAGCTATAACCTGCCGCACCGATCATTCCCGGGATATCGGGAGGCGCTTGCGTGTGTGTCGGGAGGCGCTTGCGGAGCCGCCGCAGAAATGCGGGAGACTTGAGATGTCTGGAATACTCCAAATGTGGCCGCACCAGAGTTTTATAAAGTGTCAGGAATATCGTTTTATCTCTGTGGTAAATTCACTTTTAATGCATGCTAATAGTCTGCTGGCTTTTACTGCTGCGGCTTGACATTGCATGCTATTGCTCAGCATATCATCAACTAGGAAACCCAGATCTTTCTTCATTCTGGATAAAATGGAGTGGTTTTAAGTTTTATCCGAGTATTCATCTAGACTTGTTGGATCTGAAAGACAATCAGAAGCAGTGTGAAAAGCCTACTGAATCTAGCTGTAGTGGACTATATAAAATTCACATTAGAGGTCAGCTGACTGGAATTTCTGTTTCCATTTCAGTTGCAATGTTTTATGATTAGAACAAGCAGTTCATGTAATGATTTTACTTTCTACCTGGAGCTCCCCTTCATTGTAAAGGCATAGAGTGACCATATAGCACAATGAAGGAATACGTTTTAACAGTTGCATTATTCCGATTACTGTAATGAGCAATTTGACTTCTGGATAACAAAGATTTTCCAGTGCAACAGGCATTAAACATGCTTTGCCTTTCTGCAACAAGAAATCCCAACAGCTGAATTATCATTTATAAGTGATCACTAAATGTAAAAAATGGAAGCCTATGAGATTTACTACACAATAGCCCATATTAATAGTGTAGTCAAATGGTGAGAAAGACCATGTTGCTGTTGCAAAACCTCTACTGTGGAACTCCCTTCTTCATAATATTCAGAATTTATTGACCCTCAAAATCGAGCTAGATCCGAGTTACTCTATCAATTTTGAACATCTTAGTCACACTACTAACATCTCTATTAATACATTTTAATGAGTAGGAAACAAATGGAGCAAATGATTCCCTATGGTGTAAGGTTCTAAAGTAGCATGGACTCACAATGAATCATGCATGACAGTACTTCTACAGTTGTGGTTGATTGTTACTCCTAAGCTAGTTTTGATGGCTAAATGGCTAAATGGCTAAAATTTTGGCCGATTCCTGCAAGAACCACAAGCTTGACTAAGTTGATTTAAAAATTGACTGAGCCGGCTTGAGAATTATCAGTTAAATAGTGAATATATCCTACCAGATGCAGTCATTGTTCGGGTAGTCAGGAAGCGGCTAGTGCCGCATATGCTGAATGCCATAGCTGGCAAGTGGAGAATCCTCCATCCATGCCATTAGCATGGATGAGGGAATTTAATTAATTTATGTCTTTCACACCACGGAGCTGAAGAAGAGAAATGGGTTGTGAACTGTGAAGCCAGTAATAGCTCTTCATTTCTGGCAATGTATTCACCATTGTAGCTCTAACCTAAGGATTCTCATGCATGTTAATAGGGAAACATGGAAATTCATGCTATTGCTGAACATTGCCACATAGTCTTACTGGGGAAGCCAATGGAACAGCTGAGTAGCAGTTAGTCACAATCAACTAGACTTGGATGAGTGACCAATGTCTTCAAGGTTGCTGAGCAAGTCCCATGTAATGTGTCAGAATACTACTAACTATAACATGACCTTGATAAATGACACGCTTTACAGACCATGGGAAAATATGTGATCCGTTCAGATATGTGTTGATATCTGGAAGAAAAATGCCCCTTGCACTGGTAGTCAGTAGGAAGAATGCCTCTTTATAGTGCTGCCACCCTTACGAATAGCTAAAAAGAGATCATTGGTGTCATGCTGCCAAGTGCCATTGAACCTGTTAACTGTCCAGGCACCATCAGATGGGAGGTCAATCAGGCACAGCTCAAGGAACTCCCAGTAACCTCTGGAGGAACCTTAGGGTTTCCTGGCCCACTAATTGAGAATGACTGATCTGTTCTAATACTTTTTCCTCCACATTTGAAAAGGCAATCCTTTATACTTCCTCCTCTGCCATTTTTGTTTTTTAAATAAATGTTTTTTACCTGGAGATGTGCCATTAGCACACCTTACTGTTTAATGTACGGAACTGTTTTTATATGTTAGTGCTTTCTAATTAAAGAATGATAATAGCTTGCTTTTTGTTTCTATCTCTAATGCCGCGTACACATGGTTGGATTTTCCGACGGGAAATGTTGGATGTGAGCTTGTTGTCAGAAAGTCGGACCGTGTGTATGCTCCATCGAACATATGTTATCGGAATTTTCAGCCACAAATGTTTGAGAGCAGGTTCTCAAATTTTCCGCCAACTTCACTTTGTTGTCGGAAAGTCCAATCGCGTGTACAAAAGTCCGTCGCACAAAAGTTCAGGCATGCTCGGAATCAGGCAGAAGGAGCCGCACTGGCTATTGAACTTCCTTTTTCTCGGCTCGTCGTAGGTCTTGTACGTCACTGCGTTATCATGTTTGGAATTTTGGGCAAACATTTGTGTGACCGTGTGTATGCAAAACAAGTTTGAGCCAACATCCTTCAGAAAAAAATCCACGGTTTTGTTAGCGGAAAGTCCGATCGTGTGTACGCGGTGTTAGGCTTAAAAGCAGAGGCAGATCAGAGGCTGGAAAGAAAATATTAAAATGGAATATATTGCTTGGCTCAGGAGCTGAGTTCTAATGCTAAGGACTCATGAGAGCTTTCCATGTCTGCTTTATTCTCAGTGAAAAATAATACCCCTGAAAAGACAGCAACAGAATCAGAACCTTCAACTTCAGCTTCCATGCTCGCGAGATGGGGCATCCATCACCATGGTAAAAAAAAACTGGGTGCTTCTAATCTGCTGATCCTGCATTGTGTGCTCTATTCTAATAATTTATGTTTTTATTGTACTTTCCTCTAGCAACTTTACTATCAACTCTTTTACAAAAACATTGTATTTTTTGCCATAATTTTGTAAGAGGGCACATAAGATTTTGGGGCTTAATAATAGTGATAATTAGGTTTCACCAGATGAGAACCAGGGCAGCATGGTGGCTTAGTGTCAAGCACTTCTGCTTTGTGGCACCGGAGTGCTTGGTTTGAATCCCAACCAGGACACTATCAGCATGGAGTTTGCAAGTTCTCCCTGTGCTTGTGGGGGTTTTCTCCAGGTACTCTGGTTTCCTCCCACACTTCAAAGACATGCTGATAATTTTATTAGCTCCTCTTTATATGGCCCTTTTATGTGTATATATGTAAGGTAGGGACCTTAAATTGTAAGCTCTTTGAGGGCAGGGACTGATGTACAATATTTAATGTGCTGTGTAAATACCTAAAATAAAATAATAATTGGCAGGGCTTCCATTAGAAATCATGGGGCTTTGTAAAACCTAGCTGACAGGGACCCCTGACATTGCCTCATGCTTTACCACAGTGCATGTTGCAAGTGTAATACGGGCCTATGAGGCATATCAGAGGGCAGCAAGGAGACAGCCCGAACACGTGGGGGTTGTCTGCATGCCTCCCAAGCAAAAACTACTCCTGGCACCCCTCCAAGAGGTAGTCTGGTATCTACCCATTGGGGCTTACAAGAAGCTTCAAGGGGTCATGGTAATGGTCGAAACCCCCAAGGACTCCTTGCACCAGTGGAGTGGCTACTTGCTTGCACCTTATCCAAGGTCCACAAGGGTAGGGTCCTTGTGCAGCTCATCAACCTGGAAACAATCCGGATTCCACTCCCCAATCATGCCACCATAGCAGACCTTTATGTGGTGCCCCGTCATTGTATCTCAGAGGCCCAACCAGGGGTGTATGCAGTTTGTGCCTCTCTACAGGCAGCCGTGGCTTCATTAGAAGAGACGCAATACAAGCTACTACTGGAACAGCTGGATATGCCTTTCTGGGACTATTCTCTATCACAGCTACGGCTGCTTCATCAATTGCTAGAGAAACATCTATTGGTCTTTACTACTATCCCAGAAGACTATGATCTTACCAAGAACATTGACCACCCATTCCATATGGGGGGCACTTCACCCATCCGGGAGCGGCACCTTTACATTTCCCCTGCCCTGGGCCGGCAACATACCACAGAGCGGTGTGATTCGGGAGAGCCAAAGCCCCTGGGCTGTCCCCATTGTCCTGGAGAGAAAGAATTAAGTAAGTCTGTGATTTTGTGTGGACTACCACAAACTAAATGCCTTTACACACTGGTAAGCCTTTACACACTGGTATGCCTACTCCTTACCCCGGGTGGAGGTGTCACTTATGGCACCGGGCCAAGCCAAGTTTTTTTCCACCCCTGACTTGGCAAACGGCTACTGGCAAGTCCCAGTAAGCGACCAAGATCGTAAAAAGACTGCCTTTATCATGCCCCTGAGACTATTCAAGTTTAACCATATGTGTTTTGTGCTGAGTAATGCCCCCAGCACATTCCATTCTAATGGAGAGATGCCTGGGAGACTTCAACTTTGAGACTGTGTTAGTCTACTTGGACGATATCATAATTTTCTTCAGAACCTTTGGGGATCATGTTAAAAAATAACTCGTTTCTGGGTGATCTTTGTACATTGCAAGGATTTTAACAAACATTGTTGCAGATTTCTACCTTTTGTTATTCTGAAGAAATTCCTGTGTGTTTCTCTGTGCTCATGTGCTAAGCGAGTCTAATAGAAGTGGTTTCATAATTATTAACCAGCTGCTGCACCTGCAAAGCTCTGAAGGGGACAATTGCAGGGGCTGCATCCCTTTAGAAGTGATTTCCTATTGGGAGTATCTGACCAAAAATGACAAAACATTTTTGTTGCAGGGGATGCCGGAAATTTGACTTGTATCTTAGTGCAGACTTCTGGGAAAACCAGTGAGCCAATCACACAAGCAGGAAATGACATATCTTTTTTCCAAACTCTTTATTGTTTATTTTTCAACAAAGCGTGTACATACTATTTCATAATAATAATTCCATAATTATTAATTCTTCTTACATACACCATTCACTACAATTTAATACAGTTACCACATTATTATCATTAATTTCTCACAGGTTGACATCCCACATACCATTTAATCCCATTTTCTTTTTTTCAATTTATCATTCCTGTTCTATCAAAAGTCATAGGGGAATTACGCCACATATCCCATATTTTATAGTACTTTTTGGCTACTCCTCTGTGTTCGTACAAAATTTTCTCATAGGGTTCTATCTGATTAACCGCTTTAAGCCGTTGATTTATAGTTGGTGCTAGTGGTTTCATCCATCTTAATGATATTTGTTTACGTGCTGGGAATAATGTTTCTTGCAACATCATTTTATTATACTACAACTCTTCCACCTCCATTAATTCCATTAGACAAACTCCCGGTGTATAGGGTACCTGTCTGCCAGTAATATAAGATAGTATTTCTATCACTTGTTTCCAATAATCGACAATTTCAGGGCATGGCCACATCAGATGTATAAAATTTGCCTTGGGATAGTGACATCTTACACATTCTGATGAGGTCATTCGTCCCATTTCATACAGTCTTTGAGGGGTAAGGTATGTTTGGTGTATGCTATATAGCCATATTGCATTGCATTTTACAGAAAATGACAGAGCTGCAGATTGAAAAGGAAAGGTAGTTTTTTAATAACATTCAATTACAATATGACTTATGTCAAAATTGTCTACGCTATATTATTATTATTTTTTAAACAAAGTAGAGTAAACAGGGTCACTTATCCGGTGCTTCAACCTATATGAGGGTTAATTAAAAGTTAAATTAAATCTTAATAAAAAGTTGGTAAAAATAGCAGCCACTATATTAATACAATACATCATAGTCCATAAGCCATAAAGTTCATTCTAAAAAGTCCTTAAGGCAAAGCAACGCTTTAAAATGATATGCTGTGCACCATTAGATGACAATAGTGAAAAAAAAACAAGTGAGACAAATCCGGTCTAAGCGCTTGGACGACAGTTCATGGGAAATCGTCAGGTGTATGGAGAATCCACCTTCACCGCACCATGTGATTCCACTCCCCTAGGAGTTTACCAAAATTATGTCAAGAGGTTATCTTCCAGGATATCTCAAATAGATATGAGGGCCCTCAGTCTACATCCAGACTATACAGACAGTCACATGGTACAAAGTCACAACTAAACCCAGAATATCTGAGGATCTGCAGACAACAGAGCAACATGGTACAGAGTGCTATACAGTGGAACCTTGGTTAACAAGTAATGCGGTTAATGGGCGCTTTGAAAGACAAGCAACTTTTTTTCAAAATTCTGACTCAGTTTGCGAGTGTTGTCTCGCAAAACGAGCAGAATTCAAGCTAATGGGGTGAGCAGTATCGCATTTGGCCAGAGGTGCGGGGGCGCCTGTGACACTAGGAATGGTTTGGAACCGTTCAGAAATACTCGGAAATACTCCGTTCCGAGTATTTCCGAGGCTCTCTGGCGCCCCCCCCCCACCACCACCACCACCACCACATGCGGTATTGCATGCAATTGAAGTCAATGCGGAATGAATTATCTTAGTTTCCATTGACTTCTATGGGGAAACCCGCTTTGATATGCAAGTGTTTTGGATTACAAGCATTCTCCTGGAACGGATTATGCTCGTAATCCAAGGTTTCACTGTACTGGAGAGGAGGAGAAATATGCAATACTCCTGAGAGGTGCCAGGAGGAGCAAAAGGAGATATAATAACACAGGTGATATTATAAGAACACAGGTGATATTTGACCCCCTTTTTAGCTAAAGGGGTCATGGTCCTCTGCCCATGGAACTGCTCATGACCATAGGAGTGAGAATAATGTGAATTGGAGTGCACTAATCCATTGTCCCAGTGAACTATTTGAGATATCCTGGAAGATAACCCCTTGATATTATTGTCTGGACTTAACATATCCAAAGCATGATTTGACATAATTCTGGTAAGTGCAATTCCTAGGGGAGTGGAATCACACGGTGCGATGAAGGTGGATTCTCCACACACCTGACGATTTCCGATGAACTCTCGTCCAAGCATTTAGACCGGATTTGTCTCACTTGGTATTATTTTTTTTTTTCGTATTTGATATTTTTTTCCCACGAAAGTGGAGTTACCCTTTAAGCATTTGGATTGGGTGTTGGTGAAAAATACCAAGAATGAAGAGGGCAGTAAGCTGGAGCCCAAGTGGGAGCGTACTCCTTATTGAGTGGCAAAAAAGCGATATTAGGAACTACCTGAATCTTCAGCATGTGTCAGTAAAACTACCGAAACTGGCAGCAGGGATTTTTGCAAAGTGCATAGTCTTTTTGTCTTTAGTAAATCAACCCCTATATGTTCTACACTATATTACCAAAAGTATTGGGACACCAGCCTTTACACACACATGAACTTCAATGGCATCCCAGTCTTATGCCCCTTACACACGGTCGGATTTTCCGATGGAAAATGTCCGATCGGAGCGTGTTGTCGGAAATTCCGACCGTGTGTGGGCTCCATCGGACATTTTCCATCGGATTTTCCGACACACAAAGTTGGACAGCAGGAGATAAAATTTTCCGACAACAAAATCCGTTGTCGGAAATTCCGATCGTGTGTACACAAATCCGACGGACAAAGTGCCACGCATGCTCAGAATAAATAAAGAGATGAAAGCTATTGGCCACTTCCCCATTTATAGTCCCAACGTACGTGTTTTACGTCACCGCGTTTAGAACGATCGGATTTTCCGACAACTTTGTGTGACCGTGTGTATGCAAGACAAGTTTGAGCCAACATCCGACGGAAAAAATCCTAGGATTTTGTTGTCGGAATGTGCGATCGTGTGTACAGGGCATACGTCTACCATTGCTTGCAGCCCAATACTAAAAAGGACTGAGGATTGAGGAGAGTCATCTGTTCATCATTTTATTTCTTATCCCACCCTATAACAGCTTCAACTCTTCTGGGAAGGCTGTCCACAAGGTTTAGGAGTGTGTCTATGGGAATGTTTGACCATTCTTCCAGAAGTGCATTTGTGAGGTCAGGCACTAATGTGGACAAGAAGGCCTGGCTGGCAGTCTCTGCTCTAATTCATCCCAAAGGTGTTCTATCAGGCTGAGGTCAGGACTCTGTGTAGGCCAGTCAAGTTCCTCCACTCGCTCATCCATGTCTTTATGGACCTTGCTTTGTGCACTAGTCCAAATCATTTGATGGAGGGGGGGGGGTTATGGTGTGGGGTTGTTTTTCCGAGGTTGGGCTTGGCCCCTTAGTTCCAGTGAAGGGAACTCTTAAGGCGTCAGCATGCCAAGACATTTTGGACAATTTCTGGTTACTAACTTCATTCTGGAACACTTTGACCTATCCAATATTTGTAGTCCAGTAAGGTGTCTATTGGGAGCTATTGAAGATGAAGAATTGAATAGAGCTGCAAAGCCCTTTCTTTTGCCTCTTATTTTATGCAAGAAAATTGATAGCCATCATTTGGGTTAGTTCCAATTGGGTTGGTATTGAGGCTTGGAAAAAGCTGATCAGATTTACCATTGTATAAAATGGCATACGAACCCAGGGGATGCCCCCAAAAATTTGACAACATATGGTATACCATATTACAGGCAACTCTGTAAGAGGTTTTAACTTCAAGAAATATTGGGGGTCTTTCATGGAAACAAAGTATTTAGGGCTACTGTGAATGTCACGCGTGTGCCTTTGTCTTGGGGTACATTATGGCAGGGTTGTTAAGTGTTTGTTACAGAAATAATTGGAGGGTGTAGAAACCAAGACCCTTTTTGTTGTGATCAAACAGACAAGGATGCACTCTGCACTGTGTATTTTTTATTGGTCGTTATTTTACACTTACATTATTGTTATACATGCAGGAGCCATGTATACGACTTATACTGTGGACGAACTGTCTTCTCATTCAAGCTTGATCTTGTAATTGACTCATATGACTTGCTGTTCAGACTGTATTGTATTGATATGATGTGAAGAAAAGTTCTGTATTTGTATGGCAAATAGAATAAAAACTTCTTTAAAAAAAAAGATAACAGACATGAAATCACTGAGAGTTTCCCATGTGAACTAGCTTTTGGCCTCATGTATCTATTCAGTACAGACTTATTTTTATTCCTAAAGCAGTATTAAACCCAAAACAAAAAATGTATTTGTAGCGCTACCCCCATAAGGGGCTGCTGGTGAATATGGTCGTCTCCCACCTTGCACAGCCAGGCACACGAAATTCCAGTCACTCAGAGACAAGAAGCCGTCCCTGCGGCTTTGTTTTGTTTATTAGGGGAATTGAACTTGGATGGGGAAGGGTACATATGGGATGCCCATTTGATCAATGAAACTCTGTAGGGACTTGAACTATATACATTATATACACTCCTGTCTACACTTCTATCTCCAGCACACAATTGCTTGCAGACTATCACTCCCAGGACCAGCTAGCACAGGTTTCAGACCCAGCACAATCTCAGCTGGGACTGGTTGAATGCCCTTTGCAGCCAGGGACAGCGGGCCCCTATGGTGTAGCAAAAATGGACGTCTTTAGTGCTAGCTGCCCTATCTGTGGCTACTGCTCCCAGTGCCACCTTTTCAGGCACTGCCAGCTCTCTTGGCTACAGCTGCCCCTTTCTACTGCCCGTGCCACCACAGTCCTGACTGGCTCTTCACCCATCCCAGACTGCTTCATCCCAGTCCTCCTAGGCGTGCCTCCCAGTCCTTCTGACTCTGTGTCACTCACCAGCCCTTTTGGCTGTACCTGTTGCTCCTGGAGACTTGCCTGGCAGTGTTCTCCCACTATCCTCATTGCTCCCAGTGTCTCCTGTCTGGGACACCTTGTGTGTCTTTAGAGGGTCCTGTCCACACACGAGCCCAGGCCCAAGGACACCCCCCCAGACTCCCTTAGAGGGAGCTCCCTCAAAGGCCACGACAGCCTAACACTCCATTTCCAGCTCCCACCTGAACTGTCCTCCCCAGCTGGGCTGACTCTGAGTATTTGAGGGGGCCTGTCCCCTGCCAACCCAAGTTGGGGATTGGTCAGGGCCCTCAGAATACCCCAGGCAGCTCCACCTTACCTCCCCTTCCATTCTTCTAGAAGGTTACAGAACATTTGAGAAGTGTGTGTGTGTCTGTGTGTGTGTGTGTGGGGGGGGGGGGTGCTCGGTGATGCTGCCTGTGAGTCATCCAGCTCTCCCTGGATTTCTGCCAGCCAAGCCTGCACAAATCTACCTACACTACACAAAAACTCTAGCACTCTAGCAACACAGCTAGGGGCGCTACATATTATACTGCAGCTTACCAATCATTAGATGTGGTGGCTTTTCACCTGGTGATCCAGCCAGTAACACACCCCCTGTATTAGTGATACACCAATTTTGGAGGAATGAGCACAGGAGGCACAGCAGACAGCAGCACTGTCAGTCTGGGGGGGGATGTTAATTGTATTAGCAGATTTGAATACAAATAACAAATTGAAGCCAGACTCCATCTTACACTTTATAATCACTTACAGCAAACATTTTTTCGTTTTGGGCTAAAAGTTTTACATGAATAAATAATCATTAAAGGAGTTGTAAAGTCTTGATGTTTTCATAGAATGCATTAAGGTGAAGAACCTTCTGTGGTGCAGCTGGCCCCAGAGCCTCCCTTTTATTTACCTGAACCCGATCGTTCCAGTGACGAGAATGAGCCCAGCAGCTCTAGCCACTGTCTTGGGTCCTCATTGGATAGATTGGATATTGGCTATTTGCTAATCCAGTGACACGAGAGTGCCGGGGGGGGGGGGCGAGTCCTGTTGTCTGTGTCAATGGACTCGGGAGTGCGCCCGCACGGGTGCCCCTATGGAAAGCAGCTATCCATGGGGGCACTCGATGCGGAGGAGGAGCCAGGAGCGCTACAAGGGGACCCCAGAAGAGGAGGTGTCAGGAGACTATACTTACCGAGGCCGAGATGCCGAGAGCGGCTCGCCCTTACGACCACGCGCACCCGACCCCTGGAGGTGATACAGGGAGTTGGGGGCACGCGGAGGCACGGGCTTCCGGAAGGGATATGGTTCCTGGAGGAAGTCCGTGGAACTGCAGGCACCAGAGAAGCTGCAAACAAGAGGTTAGCTGAATAATGCAGTAACAGGTCAAGGCAAGTCCGTGAAGCAGGCTGAGATCAAGGGTAACTGGCAGACAAGGGGTATCCGTAAAGCAAGCAAAGGTCAGAGGTATCCAGCAAGCAGAGAGAGTGTCCGTTTAAAACGTAGCAGAGGTCAGGGCATCCAGCAAGCAAAGAGAGTGTCCGTTAAACGTAGCAGAGGTCAGGGCATCCAGCAAGCAAAGAGAGTGTCCGTTAAACGTAGCAGAGGTCAGGGCATCCAGCAAGCAGAGAGAGAGAGTATCCTTTTAAACTTTAGCAGAGGTCAGGGTATCCAGCAAGCAGAGAGAGAGAGAGTATCCTTAAACGTTAGCAGAGGTCCGGGGGGGTAACAGCAGTCAGGTAGATAGTAACACAGGGGAACAGGTAATTAGCAGGGTACAGGACAGGGCACAGCTGACGACTAACCAGCAACCCGACTGGGCGCTGGAGCCGTCAGAAGTAGCCCACCGGCGGGCGCGTCAGCGTGACGCGCCGCCGGGCACCCGCACGGCCACGGCGCGCACACGGGGACCGCCGTGCACCCGCGCGCGCCGCACAGCAGGGCCGCGAACGGGTGCACGGCGCAGCGTAAGTCCTCCGCGCATGCGCCGTGGAGCCCGACGAACGGAGGCGACTTGTGCCTCCTGACAGTGCCCCCCTCCTACGGGCGGACACTGGACGCCCAGACTGGACATTACTTCCGGGTGGTCCCGATGGAAGGCTTGAATCAAGCGTGGTGCATGTAGGTTCCTTGCAGGTTCCCAGGAGTTATCCTCAGGTGGATAACCCTTCCATTGTATCAAATACTGCAGTTGTCTGCCCTTCTTCCTGCAGTTAAGGATGGACTCCACCTCAAATTCGTTCTCACCATCCACCCTAACTGGCGGCGGAGGGGGCTCCCCTCTTTCCGGAAAGGTGTTGTCCACCACAGACTTCAGTAAGGACACATGGAAGACGGGGTGGATTCTAAAAGTCTTCGGTAATGCTAGCTCCATAGCCACAGGGTTGATAATTCTCTTGATGGGGAAGGGACCAATAAACTTGGGTCCCAATTTCCGTGAAGGCACGGATAGTTTAAGGTTGGTAGTGGATAGCCAGACTTCTTCCCCAAGTTTAAAGGTTGGATCTTCTCCCCTGCCTCGGTCATATTGCTCCTTGTAATCTGTTTGAGCTTTCAGCAACATGTCCTGAATTCTTCGGAAATTTGCCTGTAAGGAGGTCACTCTGTCATGCACGGCTGGGACTGTTATTTCAGGAACATTGTTGGACAGGAAGGTGGGATGGAAACCACAATTTGCCCAGAAGGGCGTTTGATTAGTAGCGGTATGAACCGAATTGTTATACGCAAATTCAGCGTATGGGAGAAGGCTTGCCCAGTCATCTTGGGATCCCGAGCAGAAGCATCGCAGGTATTGCTCTAGAGTCTGGTTCGTCCTCTCCGTTTGGCCGTTACTCTGAGGATGGTAGGCTGATGAGAGGCAGACTTTGATATTTAAGACTCTGCAAAGCTCTCTCCAGAATTTGGATGTGAATTGTACACCCCTATCCGATACGATGTTTCTTGGTAAGCCATGGAGTCTGATGATCTCCTTGAGAAAAACATTGGCAGTTTCTAAGGCCGAGGGGGTGCCTTTCATGGGCAAAAAATGGGCCATTTTGGAGAGACGATCAACTACAACAAAAATGGTGGTAAAGCCCCCTGAGGCTGGCAGGTCCACTATAAAGTCCATGGAGACGTCAGACCAAGGTCGTTCAGGGATTGGTAGGGGTCTTAGTAAACCCCAGGACTTGGTATTTCGCCCCTTGTTCCGCTGACACGGGGGGCAGGATGCCACATACTTCTTGCAATCCTGTCTCCACCCAGGCCACCAAAAAGAACGGGAAACCAGCTCCGACGTTTTCCTCACTCCAAAATGCCCTGCGAGTCTGTGGTCGTGGCACATCTGGAGGGTTAGTGCTCGTGTCTCCTGGGGCACAAAAATTTTTCCACGGGTCCAGAAGAGGTTACCATTTCTCTTTAGGGACTGTACCTCTGGTTCTGTGCAAGAGTTGGATGCTGTCTTGATGGATGACATCAAATCCACTTGTGCCACCCCAAGGAAGTTTTGGGACGAGAGAATAGTACCAGGTTCTGACGTCTGGGACTCTGCCGAGAACATCCGTGAGAGTGCGTCTGCCTTTCCATTCTTTGAACCGGGCCTATAGGATATGTGGAAGTTGAAACGGGAGAAAAATAGGGCCCAGCGGGCTTGTCTAGGGGCTTAGTCGCTTTGCTGTTCGTAGGTACTCCAGGTTCTTATGGTCTGTAAATATCATTACCGGATGTAATGCACCTTCGAGCAGGTATCTCCATTCTTCAAGGGCAAACTTTATGGCCAGCAACTCTCTGTCACCTACATCGTAGTTTAGCTCGGGTGGGCTGAGTTTCCGAGAAGCGAAAGCAACGGGGTGAAGGATAGCTTTGGGCCCTTGCCTCTGAGAGAGAATTGCTCCCGTGGCAACTTCTGAAGCGTCCACCTCCAAAACATATGGTTGAGCCGGATCAGGATGGCAGAGAATGGGAGCCGAGCTGAACAGATTCTTTAATCTCACAAAAGCCTCTTGTGCGGCCTCACTCCACCGGAAAGGGTTGTGCTGACGAGTTAACTGGGTGATAGGTGCTACAATGGTCGAAAATCCGACAATGAATCTCCGATAGAAGTTAGCAAAACCTATGAAGCGTTGAACCCCCTTTTTATCAGCTGGAGCTGGCCAATCTTGGATGGCCTGTATCTTCTGGGGATCCATTGCGATTCCGCCGGCCGATATGATGAACCCCAGGAATTGTACCACTGATCTCTCAAATTCGCATTTCTCCATCTTTAGATAAAGCTTGTGTTGTCTTAGTATAGTAAGGACTTTCTTGACATGCCCCCTGTGTAACTCAATTGTAGGAGAGAAAATGAGTATGTCATCCAGGTAAACGACAAGGAAGTCATCTAGGTATTCTCGGAATATGTCGTTTACTAGGTGCTGGAATGTGGCTGGAGCATTGCATAACCCGAATGGCATCACCAGATACTCGAAGTGTCCAAACCTGGATCTGAACGCTGTCTTCCATTCATCCCCGGCTCTGATTCTAACTAGGTTATAGGCCCCCCGCAGGTCTAGTTTGGAAAAGATCCTAGCAGATCGGAATCGTTGGAATAGCTCCGGGATGAGTGGTAATGGGTACCTATTCTTAATGGTAATATTGTTGAGCTGCCGGTAGTCCACACAAGGTCTAAGGGACCCATCTTTCTTCCCGACGAAGAATATCCCTGCTCCAGCAGGTGAGGATGAAGGACGGATAAACCCCTTTTCCAGATTCTCCTCGATGTACTGTTTGAGCGCCTCCAGTTCAGTCTCAGAGAGAGGGAATATACGACCGAACGGAATCACGGATCCCGGCAACAGGTCGATAGGACAGTCATAAGGCCGATGAGGTGGTAGGCGGTCAGCCAGTTGTTTGTTAAAGACCTCTTGGAACTCCAAATATTCAGAGGGGATCTGTTGAAGGTTATCTGATGAGGCAGTAACCGTGGCGCACACCTTCGGAGTTAGAGGGAGGCAATGCTCCAAGCAGTATGGAGAGGAGAAGGACACCATCTTGGAGCTCCATTGGATCTGTGGATCATGAGCTTGTAACCAAGGCAGGCCAAGGATGACTGGGAAGATGGGAGAATGGATGAGATCGAACCGTAGGAATTCCTGATGCCCGGAATCGGTAATTGCTAAGATAGGCTGGGTCTCCTGGGTAATAGTACCCGAACTGGGAAGAGAGCCATCGGCTAGATGTACTTGTAGGCTTTGGGCCTTTGTTTGCAGGGGAATACGTAGGCTGCGGGCCAAGGCTGCATCCATGAAGCAGCTACAGGCCCCTGAGTCAATGATGGCGGGTAGGTGAGACTCCCCTTCCGGCAGCTGCAAGGAAACAGACAACATCACATAAGATTTTGGAGCATTGTTATCCAGATGATTCATTAATCTAGGCTGAAGGAACTTACTGGGCCTTATTGGACAATTGCGCAGGAAGTGTCCGGCTCCCCCGCAGTACAGACACAGATTGGACTGCCGTCTGCGTTGCCTTTCCTCCGAAGTTAGCGGGGCCCGGACCAGGCCTAGCTGCATGGGCTCAGCTTCAGGAAGTGTTGTAGCAGAAGATGGTGGCGTGGATGGAGTTCTGAATGGCGTCCACGTAGGGCGTGGACCCTGAACTCGTTCCGAGCGACGCTCTCGCAAGCGCCTATCCAGCTTCGTGGCTGCCTGAATAAGCTCTTCCAAGGTCTCCGGGGTCTCCATCCTGGCTAACTCATCTTTTAGGAGTTCAGACAAGCCTTGACGGTACTGGTAGCGGAGAGCCGGCTCGTTCCAATTTGTGTCGGCTGCCCACTTGCGGAATTCCACCGTATAATCTTCGATAGGTCTTCTTCCTTGGGACAAATGATGGAGAGTGGCTTCAGCGGTAGCCTTCCGTTGTGGGTCATCATATAGTTGGGACATCCCCTCGAAGAAGGTGTCTATAGAATTTAGCATAGGACTTCCCTGTTCCATTAAGCCATGAGCCCAGGCCTGAGGTTCCTCTGACAGCAGTGAAATAGCAAAGCCCACCTTGACGATCTCTGATGCAAATGTCCGGGGTTGAAGGGCGAAGTATAGCGAGCAGGCGTTTTTAAAAGACCTGAATCTTTTACGGTCTCCAGAGAACCGTTCGGGCGTGGGGACCCTGGGTTCAGGAAGTGCCATGACAACAGTAGGGCTGGCGGCGGCCTGGGGTAGTGCCCCTTCACTGCTGGGTGCTGGAGCTGCAGTGGTGGAAGGAAGAACTCCTGCAATCTGTTGGAGGCGGCTGTCCACTTGAGCATACCCCTCCTGTAGCTTCTGGACGGAGTCGGCCAGGGTGGAGACCTGTTGACACAGGATCTCCAAAGGAGAGCGCGCTCTGTCGGCCTCAGACATCTGGCTGGTTAGTACTGTCAGGAGACTATACTTACCGAGGCCGAGATGCCGAGAGCGGCTCGCCCTTACGACCACGCGCACCCGACCCCTGGAGGTGATACAGGGAGTTGGGGGCACGCGGAGGCACGGGCTTCCGGAAGGGATATGGTTCCTGGAGGAAGTCCGTGGAACTGCAGGCACCAGAGAAGCTGCAAACAAGAGGTTAGCTGAATAATGCAGTAACAGGTCAAGGCAAGTCCGTGAAGCAGGCTGAGATCAAGGGTAACTGGCAGACAAGGGGTATCCGTAAAGCAAGCAAAGGTCAGAGGTATCCAGCAAGCAGAGAGAGTGTCCGTTTAAACGTAGCAGAGGTCAGGGCATCCAGCAAGCAAAGAGAGTGTCCGTTAAACGTAGCAGAGGTCAGGGCATCCAGCAAGCAAAGAGAGTGTCCGTTAAACGTAGCAGAGGTCAGGGCATCCAGCAAGCAGAGAGAGAGAGTATCCTTTTAAACTTTAGCAGAGGTCAGGGTATCCAGCAAGCAGAGAGAGAGAGAGTATCCTTAAACGTTAGCAGAGGTCCGGGGGGGTAACAGCAGTCAGGTAGATAGTAACACAGGGGAACAGGTAATTAGCAGGGTACAGGACAGGGCACAGCTGACGACTAACCAGCAACCCGACTGGGCGCTGGAGCCCTCAGAAGTAGCCCACCGGCGGGCGCGTCAGCGTGACGCGCCGCCGGGCACCCGCACGGCCACGGCGCGCACACGGGGACCGCCGTGCACCCGCGCGCGCCGCACAGCAGGGCCGCGAACGGGTGCACGGCGCAGCGTAAGTCCTCCGCGCATGCGCCGTGGAGCCCGACGAACGGAGGCGACTTGTGCCTCCTGACAGGAGGATCGGGGCCGCTCTGTGCAAAACCTTTGCACAGAGCAGGTAAGTATAACATGTTTGTTATTTAAAGAAAAAAAAAAACCTTTACAATCACTTTAATGTAAGCACCCCTGCCAGTGTTGAATGTGTACATTTGGAGGAGAGCTTGGGATCAATTCAATAACGTTTACAGAATGGTCACGTGACTCATTTGTATAAATAATTGCATGCGGTAAAAAAAAGTCAATTTACCGCAAAATGAAAAATGTGCCAGTAAATATCGCCAAAATACCATGTGGTAAGCTCTTCAGTCCAATTCACAAAGGGAACAGAGAATAAAAAAAAAATGCAATATTTATCACCAGGGTTTTTCTGGCGGTATCACATGCAGTATTTGTCAGAAACAGTGTGGGAGCCCCCCACAATAGCTGGTTGCTAAAGAGTGGGCCGGGAAGCCGGCCGTCGCGTCCTTAACAATGGTTTACTCCTGACTGCTGAATGTAAAGAAAACATGCTGGCAATTAAAAATTATGAAAGAAAAACAGTGTGGGGTACCCCTAATGGACACCGGATTGTAAGGGGAACCCCACACCAAAATATAAAAAAAAAAAAAAAACAGCATGGAGCCCCCCCCCCCAAAATCAATACCAGATCCTTATCTGTGCATGCAGCCCAGCAGGTCAGGAAAGGGAGAGGACTCCCCTTTTCCTTATCTGAGCTCGCTCCGATCCAGTGATGTGCATGAGTGCAGCAGCTCCAGCCGCTGTCTCTTTCCTCATTTGACAGATTGATTCATTGATACATGGGAGTCATTGGCTCCTGCTGCTGTCAGTCAAATCCAGTGACATGGGAGCTGGGGGCGGGGCAGGGTCCTGCTGTCTGTGTCAATAGACGCAGCAAAAGGACTTGGGAGCTAACCCGCACAAGTGCCACCAGGAAAAGCAGTTTTCTGTGGAGGCACCCAATGAAGAGGAGGGGCCTGGAGCGCCGGCGGGGCACCCCAGAAAAACAGGATTGGGGCTGCTCTGTGCAAAACCATTGTACAGAGCAGGTAAGTATAACATGTTTGTTATTTTTATTTTAAAAAAAAATGAAGATTTACAACCCCTTTAATCAATACATTTTGATCATAATGGTTGCCATACATGCTTTAAATTATTTTATGATCAATATGTGATTTTCTCAAAGTGATTAAATCTGCAAACACATAGCATTAACTTCCCTTCTATTCGATTTAGATCGAATTTTATCAAACTGAGTCGATCGGCTAAGGCTTAAAAATTATTGATGGTTTTGCATGGTTTGGCAGCACTAAGATTCCATATTTATGCATACGATCGTATTTTGATTGAGCAGATTACAAGATTACATGGTGGAAACAGAGATGAGATTGACAATTTATGGTTATACATAATGAAGATATCCCTACTATTGACTGAAATCCACTTCCCTGTGATCAAATTGGTTGTCGACTATAGATCAATTATTTCTATTAGAAAAGATTGATTGGAAATGAAAATGATCATTTATTGAAGTATCTACAGCTACCATTAGATTGTAAGGTCCTTGGGGACATAGTAGATTTATATAATGGAAGTGCACTACTACCTTTTTAAATAGAATAGATTTCCCCCCAAAAAAGTGAATAATCCTGTGAAATGCTGTTGATAAATTAACGCCAATAACACAAATGTGAAATTAATATATTGAACATTAACAATCACATAGGTAATTATTCAAAGTGCCAGTGCTTAAATAAAGTGCAATCCGTGAATTCATAAAAGAGATATATATGACAAAAAATCATTACTCATATGAAGAGTCCATTGTGATAAAAAAATGTGCAAAAAAGTTTAATGAAAAAAGAAACATAAATTAATCAATAAAGTCTTCTGTTTAGACAAAGCCAGTGCTCAAAGGTGATAGTGCAGTGCTAATCCACTCCATGTGAGTTGTGCCCCTGTCCCAATGGGTCCAAACTCACCAAATCTGGTGGACCTCTTTTAGCTTATGCAGACATCACAAGTCTCCCGCGAGTCACGGGAGTCTTCCTCATTTGGCTGCGGCTCACGGACACCAGCGAGTGCCGGGCGATCTCCCGGCTGGGCATGTCACTCAGCCACAGACAGAAGACAGAGCAGCCTGAGTGGTCGAATGGAATATGGCCATGGCGGCCACTCGGGCTGCTCTGTCTTCTGTCTGTGCTGAGTGACAGGGGGATGTGATGATGTCCCCATCTGTGCGAGGTGGAGACTGTAACTAAGTCCTGCCTCCTAAATAGATGGAACATTGAATCAGTATGACGTATGTCATAGGATGCAGAAATTTGTTACAGTTGCCGTCCGGATATTCAAATAAGTTTCAGAGCTCTGTGTGATCAGGCTGTATTCCACGGGCACGGGTAAGGCTGTATTTCACGGGCACTGGTAAGGCTGTATTCCATTGGCACGGGTAAGGCTGTATTTCATGGGCACTGGTAAGGCTGTATTTTATGGGCACTGGTAAGGCTGCATTTCATTGGCACTGGTAAGGCTGCATTTAATTGGCACTGGTAAGGCTGTATTTTATGGGCACTGGTAAGGCTGCATTTCATTGGCACTGGTAAGGCAGCATTTATTTGGCACCGGTAAGGCCGCATTTTATTGGCACTGGTAAGGTTGCATTTCATTGGCACTGGTAAGGCTGCATCTAATTTGGGGAGGGGCGGCGTAGGTGTAAAGCTTCACCTCTCTGAAATGTGTTTGCCACCTTCCTAAAATTAGTTTTTGCAGGATGGGATGTCTGCTCATGCCAAAAAAGATCAGAAGAAAGCTTTTCACTGCTCCGCTGTGCATGGATAGGTGTCCTTCGTGCTGTCTCCTCTTACACAGACCAGATGGGAGCTCCTCAGCCATGCTCCTGCCCCCCAGGAGCCAGCAGTGTGATGTCAGCACTGTACTGCAGGCAGCCATTCTGATATGATATTAAAAAGCAAAAAGAAAAGCAGCGCTGCTCTAAGGGTAGTAAGTAGTTAAAAACACTATATTATTACAAATTGCACACTCACATTTGTGTGATAAGAAATAGGCATAGGTAGGTTCTCCTGGGCAACACAGAGTCACATCACGAAACAGCTGGGCTGTGGCGGGGCCGGCCTCGGTCGCTTGCGGTGGAGTCCGTAGCTTCGGATGGCTTGGGGTTCCTTCAGACAGCGCGTCAGCAGGTTCCTAGGAAGATGATGTCAGGTGGAGGAGAGCGGGGGGTGTGGCCGTAGCACGCTCGCATTCGGTGCATGCAAGCTCCTTCCTCAGGCTAATGCCTGAGGAAGGAGCACGCATGCTCCAAATGCCTGAGGAAGGAGCACGCATGCTCCAAATGCCTGAGGAAGGAGCACGCATGCTCCAAATGCCTGGGGAAGGAGCACGCATGCTCCAAATGCCTGAGGAAGGAGCACGCATGCTCCAAATGCCTGGGGAAGGAGCACGCATGCTCCGAACGCGGGCCCTCTACGGCCACGCCCCCCGCTCTCCTCCACCTGACGTCATCTTCCTATGAACCTGCTGACGCGCTGTCTGAGGGAACCCCAAGCCATCGGAAGCTACGGACTCCGCCGCAAGCGACCGAGGCCGGCCCCGCCACAGCCCAGCTGTTTCGTGATGTGACTCTGCGTTGCCCAGGAGAACTTACCTATGCCTATTTCTTATCACACAAATGTGAGTGTACAATTTGTAATAAAATAGTGTTTTTAACTACTTACTACCCTTAGAGCAGCACTGCTTTTCTTTTTGCTTTTTCATACCAAAGAGTCCCTTCTACTCTGACAAGCCGGCTGCCGCTCATCATAGAAGCCTTAACCATCTTTAACTGTTTTTAACTGTTTATTACCCCCTGGACATATCCTACCCCCCACACTACTGCCCCTTATCTACCCACTAGCAGCACCTGTCAGCGCTCCATTCCCCCTCTGTTACTGATATGATATTGTCTGCTTTAACACAAGCGAGCACTCTGTAAGTGCAAGACTTTTTGGTTTTGAATGGTAATGCACTATGAGTCCTCTTTATTACTTTTAACTCCAAACAATCTGTGAGTCTGGAGCCTGAGGTCACCTTGAGTCCCAGAGAGTGTCCTGCAAGGAGCTGTGGCTTTCCAACTGAGATATCTAACAAGTGCATGAGATCCCTTTGGATCTATGGGTATGGTGAGTGGCCATCCTTTTTTTTAAGGGCACGGTGGTGATGCACAAGCACTTTTAAGCATAACTACATTAGGAGATGGATGGGTACCTTTAGTTGTCTACACTATCTTCACCTATGAACTTTGAATGTGATATTCTTTTGATTTATTAAAGGACTTGATTTAATTTACAGCCATTGTATATCAATACAGCATTGTTTTGTATTTAGCACTTGAATGTATATCCACATGGTATAAGAGGTATATATATATATATATATATATATATATATATATATATATATATATATATATATATATATATATATATATATATATATATATGTGTGTGTGTGTGTGTGTGTGTGTCACTATAAATATTTAAGGGCAGTAATGTGTTTGTTATAGGCATATATTACTGGATATAATCACAATTTATTTGATTACATAGCACTGTTATTTTTTGTGCACTGTTTGAGACAGTGCACCATTATTACATTAACAATATTGCCAGATCCCAGTATTCAAGGAATACATTGTTGGTGCAGTGGTCTCTGTACTATTGTGGCCAAGCGCAACCCTCAGAAAAAGATGTACAATATACTGTACATAATATATAATATGTATAGTATACTGTACATAATATATAACATCTAAGGAGTACTGTATAATATACTGTACATAAAATATAACATGTAAGAAGTATACTACACTGTATATAATATATAATATGTATAGTATACTGTACATAATATATACCATATAAGATGTATAATGTGCTGTACATAATATATAATATGTAAGATGTATAATATACTGTACATAATATATAACATTTAAGAAGTATACTATACTATACTGTACATAATATATAATATGTATAGTATACTGTACATAATATATAACATATAAGAAGTATACTATACTGTATGTAAGATGTATAATATACTGTACATAACATATAAGATGTATAATATACTGTACATAATATATAATATGTATAATATACTGTACATAATACATAACATGATGTATAATATACTATATATAAAATATACGATGTATAATATACTATATATAATATGTAGGTGATATGTTGCAGTCTATCACTGTGTGGATGTAGTAGTAGAGATCTATCACACAGAGAAGTATCTGCTCATCATCCACACACGGGGATCAGAACTCAGGGATGCTACAATGAAAACTTCTTCCCCAGTAAGAATTCTTCATCAGCCAATCAGAGCGCAGAGCGGTGTGAAACTTTCGACCAATGAGATGTGCGGAGAGTGGCCCCGCCTCCAGCCCCCTGTCAATCTCCAGCTGGGAGCGGAGCAGCGGATTGGCTGAGCTCTTCGTGTCTATTGTGTGCATGCTAATCCAGCCGCCTGTGTCCTCGGCTTCCCCGTGTATAAGGCAGCGATGGAGACAAGCTCCGGGATCAGGGGATGTGACTCCCTCCTAGGATAGCACTATTCCGGGACTGTGCGGGGAGACGTGTCCGGGGGGCCTGCAATGAGTTGTCTGGATGTTATGTATCATCACCAAGTCTATGGGATGCACCAATATCTGCCCGGCACCGCAGCCGCCGCCTACTACCATCATCACCCGCAGGTGAGTCCCTCCTCTACCGGGCACAGCCGGCTTCTCTCTACACATCCCCCGGGGACAGGCGGGGGGCTTCTCATCCCTGTACATGGAATACATTGTGTTCTATACATAGCACCGGGGATGAGTTACTAAAGAATAGGAAATGAGGGGGGTGTACCCCGATATAGTGAACATCGGTTCACTCTAAATGCCCAATTATTTGTAAAGGAAATACAAAAAGTATATAACTAAAAAACTATTTTTGTTTGAAATGAAGTGAATGATGGAAGAAAAAACAGCTTCACAATATTTACTAAGATAAGTGAATCATTCTTCACAGACGGAACCCTTTTGTGAATGATCCCCAGTCTATGGGGATTTCTCACCCCTCTTTATTATTAATATTATTATTGTTAATAGTTTTCTATCATAATAATAATATCATATGCATCTGAAAGCCAGTAAGAGAGACTTTTGATTCTAAACACTTGTGTAAGGACTGATCCGGTTCTTGGTTCACTACAACATTTTTC